>JAABKJ010001716.1:0-29939 GCA_011634705.1 Andricus grossulariae
CCTTGAAACACCCCTTAGTTTTAGTCCTAGTGAACTGCTTTTAATTTCCCAAATGACGAACCACCAGAAAGACGGGTTGTAAATATACAGGGGCTCGCATTTTCGACATTTTGACTCGCGCGCCGTTATTCAATTGATCATAAATTCTACTAAAGTTTAATAATTTAGCTTTTATAAAAGTGTTTTCTGAACCACGAACTGCTGTAGTGTAACTGAGCACGTTGTAGGTCTTATTGTGCCCATTAACAGTATTATTTTGATATAACTGAAGTTATTGACGAATGTTCAAGCATATTTTGTAATGTCTGTATTGATTTTTCATCTGAAAATTCTAATCTTTCAATCCTTGATGACCCGCATGTACCAACTTTGATTCAAATCTGTAAGAGTTTTGCAATTATGTTCACCATATTGGATTCTTTATTTTCATTTTACCATATCGAGTTAAATTTGGAATCAGAGACCAAGAAAAACCCACTGTGCCACCTTAAATACGAATCAGACGGTATCTTGAAATTTGGAGAGCTATAGAAATTTTCAGCTACAGAAGTCACGGGTTCTTCACTTGTTTTAAATGGCCTTACTAGACGTCGAAGTATACGGCAGGTTTGTAATTATTATCATTTTTATCATTCATTAATGTTAATATATAAAGAAATGGATTCTTATGTAAACTGAATGCATTGATTATTCTAAATAAACAAATCAAAGAAAATTGATTGGCTCTCGCCATTAAATGGGAATAAAGTTAATATTTTGAATCGTTGATCTCATTCGTTGGTATTGGAACCAGCGTTTGTAAGAATGGCGGATTCCTTTACACGGAGTCTCCAGTACGAATGTTGGATCCCTATAGAGCTCTCCAGGATAAATGTTTGGATCACTATGAACGGGCTCTCCAGTATGAATGTTGGATCCCTATTAGCGGGCTCTTCAGGATGAATGTTGGAACCCTGTAAACGGACTCTGCAAAATCAATGTTGGATCCCTATAAGGCTCTCCAATGTGATTGTCGTCTCCCTATAGAAGAGCACTCCAGTGTTTATACTCGTGAATTATGATGAATGTGTAAGCAGGATATAGAATTTCGAACCAACGGCTGACACCAGTGAATCAAACAATCACTTGCCGCGTTTCGCGACCGTGTTTAGTAGAAAAGTACCAGGTCATGAGTACCTGTGGGTGGAAGGTAACCCAACATAATAATAATAATAATGTCGTGGGGAAGACGCTTCAGATATATCACTCTTTTGTAACTTTTGCCAACATCACTTCCTGGTACTCTGAAGGTACTCTGAAGCGGTTGGCATGAGCTTCGGACTGGACAAGTGTCCCTGCGTCCACCTACACCAAGGAAGACTAGAAACTACACCATCGCGTGACGATCAGGATTTTCGAATCATAGGCGGAAATATCATTCAAATTATTGCTAATGGAGAAACATATACATATCTTGGATTACGGCAAGCTGAAACCCAAAATGTGCGTGTGTTAAGAACAGCCCTTATAATAAGGTATCGCCAATTTCTCAGAAAAATTTCGGCTTCCGAATTATCTGGAAAGAATAAGATCTAGGTGACCAATATGCTCGCTTTACCTATACTGCTTTACACGTTTGGTGCAGTAGAATGGAACGTCAATGAGTTAAAGCAACTTGACCTAAGCTGACGCAAGATAATGACAATCCTTTGAAGTCATCATCCAAGATCTTCCGTACCTCGAATATACCTACCTCGAGACAAAGAGGGTAGAGGCTTGCCAAGCTTAAAGTGTCTTCATTAAAGAACGATCCTGGCTCCAGCCTGTTCAGTTCTAAATAGAGCAGATTCTCTTATGCGACTCTTACATCAACATGCAGTCGTCAATGTTGCATCGTTTCTATGACGTGCCGCAGATAGGGCCGCAGAGGAGCTTGTCCTCTGATTTGATTCCACATGGCCTTGCATGACGAACACCTTCGGTGCTCAAAAGTCGTGTGCAGGAAGAAGCAGAACATATGCTTCTACTAAGAGAACATGCTGGCAAGCCCCTTCATGTTAAGTTCTACGGCATCATACGTAGAGAAGAGCTCTTGATAGCCTGTCCAACATGCTTCTCAAGTCTGCTGCATTGAGATCGGAGACTGAGGGGTTCCTTTTTGCGTATCAAGACAGCGTTATAGACACCTTAGTTAACCGAGAGCGCATAATGAATATACCTGTAGGCGATGCTAACTGCCGAGCGTGCATGCTGATATTGTCCTTCAAGATCTGAAGACCAAGATCATTCACGTGATTGAATTCTCGGCACCAGCCGATGGTAATATCACGGCAAAGGAGAAAGAACAATGGGCATTATATGAAGCACTTCTTTTCGAGCTGAACAGGCTGTACCAAGGATACAAAGTCTATCTTCTATTTCTTATAATTGGCTGACTTGGAGGTATGCAAGATTTATTTCTTAGCCAACTGAACAAGATTCCGGCTTATTCCGTCGGGAACCGGATGCGAAAGGCTGTTCTTCTGTGATCACTTCATCTGATCCTTCAAAACTGTTTCTGATATCATTCTACAATGATTGGTAGCTCTACAAAAGTATCCAGAGTTGAAACATTCATCGTCAAGTTTCGCGTCTGCCGCGTAATGTCATCCGCGGCTAGAGACCTGACACCAAGGAACAGTGTTACACGATGTTGTCTCGCGTAAATTTTCCGCTCTTGCTTACCTTCTTGGACTGAAGTAGCAGAAGTAGATGACGTACACTTCTTAGTTGCATCGGGATTGGTTGCTTTGAAAAACCATGATCGTCGCTTCCGGACACTACAACTTCTAATAATAAAAAATAATTTCATGGGGACTTCCACAAATTACGTAAGGTATTTTTAACGATACAGCGTCATTTCAGTCCTTTCTTACGCCTATGAAGCTGGGTTAAAGCTATACTTTTTACTCCCTAGGGAGTGAAATTTACTTTTTACTTCCTAGGAACTGGAAAGTGACGTCGAAAGTCAATAAGGAAAATTATACATGTATGAATTCGCATTTTACGATTATCAGCCCACTCACTGCAGAAACTGTGAGAAAATTTTGGTTGCAGATAATATAATTTTGCGGTTATTTATGGAAACTTACCATATATATGTGAATTAATTACCGTAAATAACCACGATATTATTTTACATCATGTCACTCGTAATAATCTAAGAGGCCGTCCTAGCGGTGGCTTTGCTATTTTAAAAAATAACGAGATTTATAAGTATGAAATAATTGTTAGGTCTGCGTCTTGGATTTTCATGAAGTGTACATTTGTGGATGTAGAATTTATTCTAGGCAATGTTCACCTTTTCCCATTTGCCTATATTTTCCTATATTAGTAGGGGGGGGGGATTCCAATCCTCGTATAGGTGTTTTAAGTCAATTAGAATCTGAGATATTGCCACTGAGTATATCAACGTCACATAATGGACTTTCTTGGGATGAAAAGAATTAATAGACATCGCTTTCCATCAATACAATCATTAGAAAGTAATAATTTAGTGATATCAAATGGAAGATTCCCAGGGGACACACCTGCTCTTTTAACTTCATGGCTCCTGTGAGGATGAGAGTAAATGCTAACAACAATTTGGACATTCTAAAAAATAAGGTGACTAATAATAGCTCTAAAAAGTTGTCCCCTCAGGAACCATTAGGTAATAGTCTAATTGATCTCGCTGCATGTAACCATAACTTTTTAGAATTTGTAGAGGATTTTCAAACTCTTTCGACAGCAACACGATCTGATCATTTTCCGATCGTTACTAAATTATACTTGTATCGTAAAGAGTATCGTAAGCCTTGGTACGATGATCAATGTTCCTATCTCTCGATAGAGTTCACTAGGTGTCGAAATGTCACTATATTTGTGTGATTGTTAGGAAGCGTGAGGAGTTTGAGAGTTCTCGCCTTGATGACCTGGCTTTGGCTAACAATCCCGTGACATTTTGGAGGGCGGTTAATAATTTTAGATTTCAAGCCTCCACTGTGGGTCATATCAGCTTAGCGGGGTGGCCAAAATTTGCCAATCCAATGTATTCACCTTGTACTGCGTTAGATATCTGCTGGTTTGAATTCTCTCATCTTCTTTTAGACTCAGAGTATACCCAGAATGAAATTCAAGAAAGTTTAAAAAAATGTCAATTAAACAAGGCTCCTCGGGGGGTGGAATTAGCAATGAATTTTATAAGTATCTTCCTGAGAATTGGCTCCTATACTTGCAGAGCTTGTTTATCAGGATCTGGAGGGAAGAAAAAGTCTCATCTAATTCAGGAAAAATTCATCTTTTGATGATACACAAAAAAGGCTTTAAAACAGATCCCTCAAATTATAGAGGAATTGCCCTTGTTAACTGTATAACTAAGATTTTTTCGCAAGTTTTGCTGTCTAGGCTCTCCAAGTTGGATGAGAACCAAGCTGGTTTCAGAAGTGGAAGAAGCTGCTTGGACCACATTTTCACCCTATCTTCTATTATTCAAATACGTCCTTTCGAACAAGCGGGCAAACTTTTTCATTCTTCATGGATTTAAAAGGGCCCTTTCCTCTATTAACCATCATCACCTATGAAAAAAACTCCTGAAGAAGGCTGACAGCACCTAAGTGTTGAAAATTATTTTTAACATATATTAGAAAGCTACTGTTTCTATACGTTCAACTGAAGGAAACACCACTCCGGTATAGGAGCACAATTTGAGTCAATCATTCGACTAAGAACTTTGTGAACTATTGGATCAACGTGATTGTGGAAGACACGTGAAATTGTAAACAACATTTGTAAAGCAAATGGAAACCTTCAACACCAAAAACAAGAATGCGTTAAATTGTAATAAAAAGTTTCTCTCGGACCTTACAGTGATTTTAATTATTTATTTAAATAGACTATATCTCCTTGACCTAATTTTCGCGGTTTTGGTTTTTGAACAAATCAAGTCAGCAAGGGAATACACGTTTTTTTTCGTCTAATCATCGTTGGAACCAGCGGAATTTCATCGACCCCTGCGAACTCTGGACATAACACCTGTGCGTCATTCCAGCTTGGCGTTAAAGATCACCTTGCTCGACTGACACACTTACTAGGACTTCTTGTGGTATCGCTTATCTTATCTTTTAGACACCGAATATTCTATTTGCTTGAAAGGTTAAAGTAAGTTACTTGGTGGTAATAAGGTAAGACGGCCAAAGTTTACTTCAAGTACAAAGTGCGGTCTTGTTGTTTCTCGAATCAAATCTACTCCATGGCGAACTCGCGATTCTTTTGGGGGTTATGTATTGTTGCCGGTGTCCGGTCCAATGTTGTCGTCACCATACGGTGTTAGTGTAAAATCCTTTAGTCTTTGCGTTAAAAGTATTACTTTTTTATAATCCCAGGTATTGTAATCTACAAAAAAATGTGTCTTTCTCGCTGTTAGTGTTCAATTAAGACAATGTGTTTTTTAATTAGATTAGTTTTTTTGTGCAAATTGAGAGTTGTTGCTTTTGGCTTGCTCGCTTGTTGCAAATTGTATGTAACATTTATGATTTTGTTTCAATTTGAGTAGTGCTACTTTTCTTTGCCGCTTCGCTGTGTGCGGTTTTTTTTTCAATAAAATGTATAAATTGTATTTCTTTCGGTTAATATACGCTTATTTTTGATTATCACTCTGCTAAAATAATGAGTCCCACGGGAACCAGGAGCCAGCATTTAATAGATCTGTTTTTCTCTATGACATTTGTAGCTTGACGGTCGAGATTTTCTCTTGAGCAAACGGAAAAGTAAGCGCCATAAATTCGGTTCATATTTCATGACGGTTTAATTTTTTTTCTCGGCCGATCCTGGAAGGAGCCAGAAAAATCTGTTTTGAAAAGCAAACTAAAAAAAATATATATTAGAAATTTTTATTTAGTATTAAAAATGATATTTTCCTTTAAATAGAGAAACTTCTTATATCCGTAGTGCGCAATTGATAATGCCAGTTAAAGTTAAATGTAATCCGTCGGATCCTATATATCTTTTAAAAGTTGGATCAAACAATATGAAATCTTGTGAAACTATTTGTAATTTATTGAAAACTCTCGAAATTTTTGCAATCTTGAAATCTGGTGTACACATTAAAAAATAATTAAACGACATCAGTTACAATTTTATACAACATGAAAATCACTTTCAGAATGATAAATTTGATAAATTTTTTATATCCTACGATACGATTACTACAGGATATATTGTACATCGAGTCTCTTATCTCAAATTATGTCTCTCTAATTTGTGGTAATTCCTTTTTAACATTCATCAGTTCTTTTCCAAATTCGAGAAGATGAGGATTGATTACACCCTTGTCTTATCCTTGGCGGTTATCCTCAATGCTATTGGTGAATATGATAATTTTAACAATAAAAATTATTTACACATTCAAAATCAAAGTTGTTGTTTAGGCGAGCAACACCTGATGAACAAATACGCGTAACGTTTCAATTTGACAATTAAAAATAATATGTTAACACGTTAACATAAAAATACAGGAAACTATTCAAGGAAACAGTTGAATTTCGAACCATAAAAGATGAAATTTCTAACAAAACAGATTAACGATATGGTTGAATTTTCGAGCCGAAAAGGCTACTTTTTCTACGAAAGCGTTATATTTTGATCCGCAAATATGAATTTGCAACAAAATTTCTTTTGAATCAAATAGTTGAAAATGCTTCTATTTACTAAAAAATGTTGATTTAGAACTAAAATCCATTTGAGCTGAATTATGAACTATTACATGTTTTGTCGAGAATTCATCTTCTTTGGCTAAAAAATGAACAACTTGGCTAAAAGTTAAACTACTCCGTTCAAAAACTAATTTTACGGTAGAATGTTTATCATTCTGGTTGAAAATTCATCTCTTTTATTGAATTTAAATTAAAATATTTTTTGGTTAAAATATCAATTATGCATACCATTTTTCTTTGTCAATTCATCTTTATTATTTGCTTTCAGATTCAACTATTTGTTCGAAAATTAAGTTCCTTGTTGAAAGTTTGATTCAACATATCTAAAATCTTCTTTGATCAAGTATCTGCGGAAGATTATATTTGAAATTCCTTGAAAACAAATAATCTAAAAAAAGTTATTCAAAATTTGTATTTTGTAAAAAAATGATTTTTCTCTTGAATCGAAAAAATACACTGGCGTGTAGCGCGAATGATTGAATTTAGTCTTTCAGAACCTGCGAAATCTGGTGAAATTCTATTGAATATTATAAAATCCTTTGGAATTCTTGGCAATTTATTGAAAGAGATTAAAATATTTGAGACCTTGAGATTTGATGTCCACATTTCCAAAAAAATGCTATAAAATTAGGTGAAAATTTAGGTTTCATTTGTAATTTAAAAATGCTTGAATTTAAACAAAAATTGTATAAGTGCGTAAAAGATTACATAAATTTTGACATTTTTTTCCTGAAACCCAGTATTTAACATTATAGATATCTCATATGGACCAATTTAGCGCCTGTATTTTATAAGATAACGACTACATTTTATACACGTAGATATATTCTCTAATGTCTTATCTCCGAACATCTTTATATTCACATTCATCAGCTTTTCTTTTAATTAGAAAACATGATGTATGATTATACGCTCCTCTTATTCTTAGAGGGTATCCTTAATTATATAGTAGACATTAGTACTAATTAAAAAAACCTTCTTTACAATGATGATACTTGTGTCAATTGTAAATCCGATATCCTTCAAAAAGCCAGAAAAGGTGTCATTTATATACAAAAAGATAGAATCTCTACTAAGGCTTGGCTGCCGTACGAGAGCCAGAATTTAGGAATAACAGAAATCTTTCTAAGTGGATTTTTTGCAGAATGAGTCTCAAGCCGGTTTTTGGACCACCTTAGCTAACATATGATGGCGTACTTTCAGAAAAAAATCAATCATCTGTTTCTTGTTGCAGAGTTGAGTACACAGAGCAACCTTTCACCTAATGACCACCCTCTTCCTAGTATTGCTCGTTCCAGTACTTCTAAATCTGATAAAAGTCGTCATTCTCCTGACAGATCTCTTCCTCCTGGCAGACCTTATTCTCCTGGCAGGTCTCCACCTTCGGCCGAGCCACGTCTTCGTGAAAGGTCTAGGTCTCCCCCTGCCTGGCATCCTTCTACTCTCGTATGTGGATATTCACCTGACCAACTTAGATTTGTTCGGCTCATTCCCCACAATAATCCGCAACAGCAATTCGAAATTCGCAAATACACCTTCCCTGCCGATATACCACTTCAATTTAAAGTAGCCCGTGGTAAAGCAGCGCCCATACCAACCGAAGAACGTAATGTTTTAACAACATCCAATGGTGACATCCTTGCGATATTTGAGACAAATAATACAGTTCTTCGTGGAATGTACACAAGTAATACTAAGCCTGCAAGACGGGCGAAAATAAACATTGACAGCGGCGAGATTTCCGTAATGAACCAAGCTGAAACCCAAGAAACTCCCTTAAGCATGCGAAATCCAATCTCAAGGAATTTTAGATTTATACGTTTGAGACAAGAGTAAAAAACAATTCTCCACACCGCTTATTGATATTTTGAAAATTTTGAGCAAAAAAAGTGTCTAGCCGTCTAGCCTTTCCGACGAATAACCCAGGTGGGACGGACAGAACACGTCTCCCTCTTCCAGCACTGCCAATCAAGTTTGCAATATTTTTGCTACTTTTCATGAAAAGCTGGACGACTAGCCACCGCAAAAACTCAAATTCATTTTTTTTTTCATCTAAACTTGAAAAAGATCATACAAGTTACAGGTCATTATAATGAACAATTAATGTATTATGTTGGTAGAGTTTTTAATATTTCCTAAATGCTTTAGTCTCTTTTTCCGGAAGCACCTTAAAAAGTTTGTGTTAATTCCCTGATACGAAAATATTTTAGGGATATGCCCATAATACCTTTTCTATATAGAGAACACCACACTACATTAGATAGTAAAAACTGCCTCATAGTTGAATGGTATCAGCTTGCCACGATAATTAATAATTTTCAAATTAAAATGAAGCCTATATATTTAGTTAGCTGTTGCTATAACAATATCACGAAATTAGTTAAGTAGCTCTATTACACTTCTTTACTATACGCCGTCAAGAGTAATATCAATAGATAATCGTTTCTGAAGTTATACCGGGGAATCAGGACGACATTCAAAAATCTAAATATTTTGTTGTAACTTGGGCCGCCCCTTCAAATAATTACTTTTAAACTTCAAAATATTTAATATGGAGGAAAAAATTTGGCAATACACTGCCACATTCAAATGAAGGGGTGGGGCGCTAAGAAATAAATATAATTTCATTTTGTAATCTAGGTTTACTGTTTCAATTTACTTTTTATAAAATAATGAACCCCTATTTCTCAATATAACATTTTTATGAACTTCTATAAGACTTTAAAGTTGCACGATATGCAAAACTGAAAATGGGAGAATATGATGGGATAGAAGGTTTTAAATAGAAAACATTGGGATATCTGGAGTACCAAGGTTACTTTGAGGATTACTTACATATTGCCTATAAAGAGGCTAAAATGTGTTGTTTCAAAAATGACTTCTTTAACATGGTTTTAGCAGTTCCTAGCATACTTTTGTAAAAAATAAAATTACGAAGGTGAAACGTTCCTATTTCAATAAAAATGTGTGGGTATGAGTCCCTAAAGTCTAATGCGTAAGGCTATCAAATAACAAATATATTTGTTTTAAACAGCAACAATGCTAATATTGAAACCTGTTTAAGAATACAAAATTAGCTATTGACGAGCAGTAATGGATCTCAAGGAACTAATCTTTCGGAACTAATAAAGATTTCTGACATTATTAAATATACTTATTTGAATATTAGCTATAAAAGCTCTATTTTATTCGATTACTTTCACGAACTAAAATCAATTTAATTTTCTCCTCACAACTCCCTCTACTATTGTGAAACTACTGATTTTCTTCCTTATTACACATACTCCTCTCATCAAACAGATAACGTGATTCAAGATATAAATGGTCTAACCTGCTTAGATAAAGAATATGAAAATAATCGATAAGGTCATCTAACTTATCATATACTTATTAAATAAAATTGAAGTAAATAATTAATAAAATTTGTATCGATATATACTAAAAAAATTTTATTCTCTTGAATAGTTTTCAAAACTTGGATAGATTAACTTGTCGAGGTTAGCACTGAGAAAAATTACGCCTGAACTCATTTTGCAATAGCTGGTCAGTCAGCTGACAATTTTCATTAGGATCGGTTGAGGATTGTGCCGACAATCCAAAGAGGTCCAAAATACATGATTATTCCAGATAAGGATTCTTGGTATCTCTTTTTTCGTTCCAACGAATTTATAGAATTAATTTTTTCTCCAAGACTGCTTATAATGAAAAGCAAATATCTCAGAAAAACAAATTTGACGCCTAAATTTTATGACAAAACGACTACAGGATATAATATTTTTTGAATTTCTTAACTCTAATTATCTTTCTTTATTCTATAATAATTTTGTTAACAATTTGTCAGTTGTTTCTTCAAGTCAAAAAGATGAAGATTAATTATACACTTATCTTATCCTTGGCGCTTATCCTCCATTGTATTGGTAACCATCATAATTTAATATATCTATATATTTAAGTGCAATACATCAAGCTACAAGCAACTATATGAAACAATAAAAACTTGTTACACAATTTGAAAAGAACTGAATCAACAGTGCTGATTTTTGGTATTGCATAATCAGTTTATCTCGTTGTGAGATAGGTGGCACATTGCTAGTGGTGGGGGAGGGATAAAAATAAGAAGGAAATACATACGTTAAATTCGAAAAGTGATTCAAAGAGTTCTTTGTGATTTCTATTTGTTTTTATTCTTTAGGCTTGAATCTACAAAAAGAATATGTCACGTTAGAATCTGCAAACGGAACGAGAAAAAATTTGATATAGCATATGAGAAAAGAGCAACTGATCTGAAATAAGTCCAAAACAATCGTATTTGAACACATGTGAAAGGAGACCTCCAATATATTAATAATAACACATCTTTTGGCCTTTCAGTTCAATAGTAATTTCGTTTCACGAAAATTTTAAGTAAATATTTTTAATTCAAATGAATGTTTAAAAAAATTGTTAAAATTACCGCACACTGTAGCATCTTAACCCTTTGCGGTGAGCACCAAAGATTTGTAGATTCTTGGTTTCGAAAAAAAATTTATTCAGACATACGGAACAATTGACGAAATAATCTTTCTAGCAAAACCTCTAGACCTAAAAGAGCGGTCGATTGGTCTCGCTTTCGTCACATTTTTTGAGAAAATACCCCAGTATCATCTGCATATTTTGTTTTTGGATGCATTGTTTGATACTTATTCCGTCGTTAAATTGTGTAAAATTATGTTAAACTAACAATTAATAATCAAAGGTTGATATCTGCGCATAAACTTAAACTATGACTTTCAAAGAACAACCTTTTAAAAGTTTAGAAAATTTTGCGTCGTAATGATAAGTTGTGAAATATCGCGCGTTTATTTCCCGCTAAATGAAGAAAATTATTTCTAAACATTTTCTTAAATCATGAACTCAATTACAAATCTCACTCTCTTGATCTAGATTAAGAACATAAATGAGTGTTGCATGCTGATTGGCATCAAATTTGATAATTCCGGCTAATTACTTCCTGATTATTAGTGAAAAGCGAATAACTCCTTATAATATTATCATAATTGAAAGATAGTCATTAGATTTAAAAAATGAAAAATCGAGTAGTCCCACTGAATCGCAGTTTATGAAAACAATTTTTGTCATGAATAAAATATTTTCTGAAAAGGAAGGTTTAAATTTGTTGGATTTTTTACAGGAACCATCAAATTCGGCGATTTTTTACTCTTTTATTACCAATAAAAAGAATGCCGGCTTCTACAGAAATAGTTGGATTTTTATACAAAGAGATGAAGTCTTGAGTAAATAAGAAAAATAATCAACCACAAATAAAACAGTTGAATCTTAAGTACAACAAATTAATCCTCCGACGAAGAAGAAGATTAGTTAGAGTAGCCTCTAAAGTTGTCAATTTTTTTAAGCCCTCCCTTTTTCACCATCCAATATTTACTGACCTCTTCTATTATATTCTATCCTGTCCGTTTCTATCTGTTTATATCATAATTTATCCGATCATACCGCCTCTCATTCTGCCCGATAATATCCTATGCTCTCCGATCTTATTCGATTCTACCCCATTCTATCAGTTTCTATCTGACTCGGTCCTCATATAGCCGATAGCATCTTATATGATTCTACCAATTTCTATGCAATTCTATTCTACCCCATTTGATTCCATCTGCTCCCATTCGATATTGCCCGATTGTACCTTATTGTATCCGATTTCACCGTCCTCTATCCGATTTCAACTGCTTCTATCCGATTCTCCCATCTTGATGATTCTGCCCAAAATTTACAAACAAATATTTTGTCCTGATGGGAGATATGTCTTGAACTTCATCTGGTTTGCGGAATCCCTAAAAATACTTTTTTTATAGCCAAGAAAATGCTACTGGTCAAAATCATGCTTTCGCTTACGGAAGTAGGATTAAAAACAGGATTGTCTTAGAAAGTGACTCGCTCTGCAAAAAATCAGGTATAAGGTATCGTTTTATTTGGAAAGCTGTTGACTCTCACAAACATTTTTTTTTACGAATATGAAACAAAAAATTTGAGACAATAGTATCAATTGAAAAAAAACCTTCACACACGGCGAGCTTCAACAATTTTTTATTTCGAATTTTCAAGTATCCAGACTATCCTACTCAAATACAGCTGATAATAACTTAATATCGTACTTAGAATAAGGAGCAGCAACCTTTTACTTATTCCAAGTCAACTTGAAATCCTAGAGTACTGAAGATTAAGTTTGAAGGCAGCTCAGCTGAACGTCGGCCTTTTATGCCCACTCGTATGTGTCTTTTTGTAAGCCAATGTACATATTATGTGGAACATAATAAAGATATATTATTATTATTATTATTTTCTGAAATGCTCACTGTAATAGACCAAATTCTTGGTTGCTTTTGAGCAGAAGTTAATGACCTGATGAAAAACAGTGTGTACCTTTTGTGTCACACTTACCTTCAAATCAAAGTAATTTTTGCAAAAATCACTAATATGATCTGCATAAGCTGGCTTCAAAAGAACAGAAAAACACGAATCAACCACTTTTTGAATATTTGCAAAACACCTTCAAAAAACATTGCCAGCTCTTGTCTAGGTGACGCTTTCTATTGGAAACTTTAACAGTATATTCTTGTAGAGATTGCGATCATCAAATGCAGTTTAGATGCAATTTTGGTAAAACTTCGCGCCTTTTTCTCTGACAGCTGTTTTTCATGCCTCACAATTTTCTAAACAGTGTGACAGAAGCACGATTTTTTAATTGGTTTCTAGGTGTAGTGCACCAGTTGTAAGAAAGGCAGCTCGATCGCGACATAATCCCATGCCGAAATCAGGTAGTGGTGAACAAAAATGAAGATCACGAATGAAATACAAAGAGGCTACTGCTGTGACGAAAGTAAAATATGACGGTATTAAAAAACTATTCATTCACGCAACAGTTCGAAATTAAGCTCATTTGCAAGCAGGGATTATGTCTCATTAAAGCTGCTTTGGTTGCACTTGGTGTACTACACATATAAACAAATTCAAGAATCCTGCATCGCTCCCACCTCTTTCGAGCTGTTTGAAAAAGTGTGAGGCATGGAAAACCACTCGCAGAAAAAAAGAAGACGCGAAATTTTTTAAAAATTGCATCCATATGCCAATTCTTGATCGAGGTAAAGACATGGGAATCATCAACGCAGTGTCATCGCCCGAATTGAACAATGATAGAAGTTGTAAATGTTAATATTAAAGGCATGCAGTATTCAACGAGAAATTACCTACAGTGAGAAGTGGTTATTTCATGTCCTTCTATTCTTCCGAAGCCAGATTATGTAGCTCATATAAATAATTTTCGCAAAAGTTAATTTGATTTGAATATAAGTGGAGCACCAAAAATTTGCTGTGGTTTTCATTACGCCGTTTACTTCTGCTCTAAAACTAAAATTGCACTTCGTTATTACAGTCACCATTCCAGAGTATAAGTACTCTACGATTTCAAATTGACTTCAAATAAGTACAAAGGTACTACGTGTCCTCCTGAGTACGAGAATAAGTTATTACGAGCTGTGTGTAAATATAATGCGCTAAATATTTAAAAGGTCATGTAAAGTATTGAAATGATCTCCTGAGATGATTTGTATTATTGTTTAGATAATCAGTATCTGTATTAATTATATCATACTATTAATATATTGTTATGGTTGAAAAATCGTATCCAATAAAAACATCTCGTGTGGTATGCCAGTCAAATTGAAAATTGGTCAAGCTCAACGTTGATACTTGTGTTAATTTTAAACCGATATTTTTGAAAAAACTAGCAAAAATGTCATTCATCTACGATAAGATGAAGGATCGACTACCGATCGACAGTCCAATTTTCGTCTTGGTGACGCTTCTACTATTTTTATGATAATTCGAGAAAGAGTAAATATTTTATTAGTTTCTGGGTATTATTTTCAAGAGGAGATTTTAGAATTTTAATTTCGTGAAGCTTTAATTTTTAACATCCACTGACTTAATGTATGCCGCGAGGGAAAATTAAGAATAGAAAATTCGTCAAAGACGGAAAGTAGTCACTTTCTGACACATGCCTCTTTTTGGACCACCTTGACTGACATATGATTGTGTACTTGAAAAAAAAAATCTGTTTCTTGCTGCAGTGTTGAGTTCACAAGTCAACCGTTCACCTGATGGCGACCCTCTTCCTTTTGTTCCTCTTTCTGACACTTCTCATTCTTCTGAAAGGCGTCACTCTTCTGACCGATCTCCTCCTCCTGGCAGACATCATTCTTCTGTCAGGTCTCCTTCTTCTGCCGAGCCACATCTTTGAACTAGGTCTAGGTCTCCTCGTGATAGGCCTTCATCTGCTTTCGTATGGAAATATTCCCCTCAAGAACTCAGATATATTCGGCTTATTCCTAACACGGATCCTCAACGGCGATTAGAAATTCGCAAATACATTTTTCCTGTCGATAAACCACTTCAATTAAGAGGATCAGGTAATCTCCCTGGGTCCATGCCAACTGGAGAACAAAATGTTTTAACTACACCCACTGGTGACGTGCTTGCAATATTGGAGAATAAAAATACAATTCTTCGTGGAATGTACACACGAAGCACTGGAGCTCCAAGACGAGCGAAAATAAACATGGACACCGGCGCGATTGTCGAAATGGGCCTATATGAAATTGAAGCAACTCCCTTAGGCAAGCGACATCCGATCTCAAAGAATTTTACACTCGACCTTTGAAGCTGAGTGTAAACCGAAATTCTGTACAGCGTTTATTAAATTCTAGCTACGTCAATTAAATTTGAAACTTTTTTGCTATCCGCCCTAATAAGCTGGATTAATAGTCATAGCCAATACTAGAATGTAATATTGTTCGCAATCCGAAGTCGGATAAAAATCGTATCAGTAACAGGAGATAACAATAAAATTGTAATGTATTATTTTTCTCGAAGCTTAAATATTTTTTCAATGTCCCAGTCTCCCTTTTTCAAACGCAGATCAAATATTTATTTTTATTATTCATACGAAAATATTTTAGAAGGAAAAACTATTATAGGCTTGCAATTATGTACCTATAGGAAATTTACTATAAGAGAGACCACACTTTGGTAGATAGAAGAAACGGCTTGAAGTTTGATACTGAATTGAAAATTTCTTTTTTTACTAGATCCATTTTCATAGGTAAGCACTTCGAGATAAATAAAATAGCGTCGTTTATAGCACCGAAATATATCGGGTTTTTCTATTTTCGGTAAAATTACTTTTAGAACTAGCACAAAGCTTGCGAAGGAAATCATTGACCTAAGAGCATTTTCTTTCATTTGAAAAAAGAACAAAGTTCTAGGATTTTATTTATAAAAATTTTGGATTCGATAAACGTTCACTACTGATTTTTATTTAGTTTCTAAAATTTTCGAAGAAGTGTTAAGGTTACCTGCATATGGATAGTGAGTTCGATCTTTAAGGGAATAGAAGAAAGGTAACTTTATAGCTCTAAGCGACACGAGTTTTTGCGATATATTTCTGTGAATGTCCATATACGCGTTTCTGTACAGAAACCCGCGCAATTCACTTCGCAAAGGAACCTGTCCAGGATCATTCAATGGTTTCATTGGTGATGCAGGTTCACTCACAGGATCATATACACTTATCCTTGGCAAAATTCCTACACAGGAACCGTCAAGATTACTCGTATAGGTTCGTGTGCAGTTTCGTGTACAGGAACATTTGCAGCATCATCCGATGTTCCTGTACAGGAATTTTCAGCTGGGAGTAGCCCAAGCTGTGTCACATAAATTTTTTTCGACGTCTGCGAATACAGCGTACCGACCTTTGTGCGCGTTAATAATTTGGTAAAACAAGTAATATTTTTTCAAAGTCGACGTAGTCGAAATCATCGAGGGGAATGCGCCTTGAAAGCCACACTTAGGCATATTCCTGTGGATCCATCTTTCTTTCTAGCATCTTAGCGCGGCAGATGAGCGCTTAATTCCGCTGCTTCTCAAAGTAATTACCAGGAACTGTGATTTAAGCTAAATTTTTAATTTAAAGGTGCCCTAATTGAACAAAATTTTGAAGAAGGCGTATAAGATTATGTAAATAGTGAAATCAGTTTTAACAAATTAAGTAAATGATTTGTTTTCTTTAAATCTCATTATAATTCAATGTAAGTATCCCAGATGGAAAAATTTGACGACTATATTTCAAGGCATAACGACTATAGGATGGAAGATTTAAGGAAGATTACGATAGAATATGGAAGATTACTATACATCTGGAAGATTTTATAACAGTTTTCGAAAATTTAAAGGATTCTCTTCAATTTTTGGAAGAATTCAACTCTGTTTAGAACATATTTAGAAATTCTCAAAGTTTTCAAGAGATTGAAAATATTAAGAGCTTCTAAGGTTTTCTGTAAAATTTATAAAAAATTTGATTATTTTATCAAAATTTCTGCAAGTTCTGAATGCTTCAGGTATTGGATCCTGAACATGTTCCTGTACATCAACCCGCATCTTAAATCACTCTGTCAAGGAACCTGTACAGGATCGTTCGAAGGTTATCTTGCATACAGGTTATTTTGCATGGTCATGCACGTTATTCATGAAAATTCATGAAAATCACTCTCAGAATGATAAATTTTACAAATTTTCAATATCCAACGATATGATGATTACACGATATATTGTACGTCAAATTTTTTATCTCGAATTATGTCTCTCTAATCAGTGATCATACCTTTTGAACATTCATTTAAAATTATTTACACATTTGAAAGCGAAGAGAATTAAACTTACTGATCTTCTTAATTGCTTGATTAGTTGAACAAGTTGTGAAGGTACCGACAATATTCAATAAAATGTCCAAAAGTAATCGTTACGCAAAAATTTTTTAGACAGACAACAGCTAATAAGCAAATGCACGGAAGTTTTTTATTTTACTATCAGAATTAATTCGTTAACATAAAAATACACGACACTATTATTATTATTCAGTGAAACAGTTGACCTTCGAGCCATGAAAGATGAAATTTCTGACAAAACAGATTAACGATATGGTTTAATTTTGAAGCCCAAAAGGCTATTTTGCGACAAAAACGTTGACTTTTGATCCGCGAATATAAATTTGCCAGAATAAATTTAATTATAAACCAAATAAATGAAAATGCTTCTATTTGCTAAAAATAATGATTTAGAACTAAAATCTCTTCGAGCTGAAATATAAACTTGTAACGTACGTCCTAGTTAACCCTTTACAATAAGAAACCCACTATTTTAGGTTGTAGTTGGGCCTCAGCATCGGGGGCAACTCAAGCGCGCAGCCGCGGCCCTCACCCCACGCATCGCGCGGTGCGAAGTGTGTCGCGGGGAAAAGGATGTTCGTCAAATACTGATGCTGAGCCCCAAAACAGCACTGGGGGACTCGCTGACGAGCGAGGAAGTTCCAGAATCATCCTAGATGTAGGCCAAGGAGTTGTACTCCTGAAGCCGAGCGTCGTTTGATTCGTTGTGCTTTACACCCATGAAAAGAACTGGGTGGTCGTACCGCCTAGATCTAGCACGAGTGTAGAGTACCAGGCATCCTCCCTTGAACACGAGGTTATAGGGCAACCTGCGAAGAGGTTTTTATCCTCTAGAGAATCCCAAAGCATCATCTCCGAGACTTTGTGCTGGGTCGGGACTTGAATTGAGCATTCTTGAAGAGCAGAGTGAAAAGAGTAGAACCGGTTAGAGAGTCATACTATCCACACCTAGTACGCCACTTAGTTCTGCCTAAGAATAGCAAACGTCTCGATTTGATGAAATTCCTCGACGTTTTTCTAAAGCGATTTTTGTGAACACTTCCGTTGTGTCCAAGCGAGACTAACCCAGATTATATTCTGAATAAAAAGAATTAGTCTTTGAGCAATATTTTCGACGATTGAATCTCTGTAGAAAGAAATATATTTTTGAATTATATAAAAAAGATCTTCTTCCGAGTCGATTCTACTGTTATATATTTTTGAGAGACTAAAAACCTTTCAAACTATCAAAATTTTCCGTAGAAATAAATTTTTTTTTCAAAATCAACTACTTGGTTCAAAGTCTGAGTACTATGTTAAAGTGTTCCTCGTTTGGGCACTTCTGATTCTGATGACAGACGTCTTTCTCCTGACAGATCTCTTCCTCCTGGCAGGTCTTCTCCTTCGGCCGAGCCACGTCTTCGTGAAAGGTCTAGGTCTCCCTCTACCTGGCATCATTCTACTCTCGTATGTGGATGTTCGCCAACTTAGATTTGTTCGGCTTATCCCACACACGAATCCGCTACGTCAATTCGAAATTCGCAAATATACTTTCCCTGCAGGTTAAACACTTTCATTGAAAGTAGCACGTCATGAAGCTGCGCCCATGCGAAATCCAATCTCAACGAATTTCAGATTTATACTTTTAATACAATGATAAACAACTATTCTCCACCCCGCTTATCGAAATTTTAAAAATGTTAAGCAAAAAAAGTGTCTACTCGTCTAGCCTTTTCGACGAATAGCCCAGGTGAGACGGACAGAACATGTATCCCTTTTCCAGCTCTGCTAATCAAGTTTGCAAGATTTTTCTCATTTGTCCTGAAAAGCTAGACGACTAGCTACAGCGAAAACCAAAATTCGCATCGTTTTCGATTTGAAGTTGGATCAAAATCATATAAGTAAAAGGTAATTACAATAAAAAGTTAATGTATTATCTTGCTAGAGTTTCAAATATTTCGTCAATGCCTTAGTCTCTTTTTTCGGAAACACATGAAAAAGGTTATGTTTATTCTCTTCTACGAAAATAATTCAGGTGGAAACTTATTACAGGCTCATAATGATATGCCCATAATATCTTTTCTATATAGGGAATACCACATAATATTAGATAGTAAAAGATGCCTCATAGTTGATTAACATAAGTTTGCAACAATAAATAATTATTCTTAAATCAAAATAAAGTCTACATATGTAGGTCGCTGTTACCATAAAAATATCACGAAATTAGTTAATTAGCTTTATTAAACTTCCTTATTACACGCCGTCAAAAGTAATATCAACAGATAATCGTTTCTGAAGTTATACCGGGGAATCAGGATGCCAATGAAAAATCTTAATATTTTATTGTTACTTGGGCCACTCCTTCAAATAATTACTTTAAAACTTCAGAATATTTCGTATATAGAAAAAAAATACAGCAATGCTTCCACATCAAAATGGAGGGGTGCGGCGCTAAGAAATAAATATATTTTTATTTCATAATCAAGGTTTACTGTTTCAATTTACTTATTATAATAAATTAATGAACGCCTATTTCTTCCTATAACATTTTTATGAACTTCTATAAGACTTTAAAGATGCATCATATGCAAAACTGAAAATTAAAGAATATGATGGGATAAAAGGTTTAAATAGAAAAAAGTGGGATATCTGGAGTACCAATGTTACTTCGAGGGTTACTTACATAGTGCCTCTATATAAAGGTTGTAATGTGTTGTTTTGGAAATAACTCTTTAAAGATGGTTTTAGCGGTTCCTAGAATACTTTTGTAGAAAACAAAATTACGGAGGTAATTTGTTTCGATTTCAATAAAAATTTGTGGGTGTAAGTCCTTGAAGACTCAGGGGTAAGAGTCTAAAACAACAAATGTATTTGTCTTAAACAGCAACAATGTTCATTTTGAATCCTGTTTAAGAATACAAAATTAGCTATTATCGAGTAGTAATGAATCTCAAAGAACTAATAGATCATCATTATGAGTTAGTTATTAGATTAGGGAAAAATAAACAATCATCGGGAACATGTGTAACGGAAAGCTAACGTGAAAGCATAGGCGACCGCCTCTTTAACGATGCATGAAGGAAGTGATAAATGTAGGCTCATCAGCGAGGGAAGTGGCAGCTTGCTACTGGTGAACCAACGCTATTCCGTGCACAGCCTCTTCTTCCATTAACAAGGACACATGGTAATCACTCATCGGCTCTCTCTTGATACAGATTCGTTGATTTTTCATTTTCGTTCTGCTGGGTACGCTGTTAAAGGCTTCAGTAATATAAATATATCCAGGTACGCTGTCCAGGCTTTGGAAATTTTTTTCTATTTGTCGCGGGGTACGCTGCGACAGGCTGCAGTAAAATTATCTTCAGGCACACTGCTCAGGCTCTGTTCATTTGGAAAATTTGGTTGGATCATTTTCTATCCATGTACGCTGCCATAGGCTGGATATAAAGCCCAAGCTCTAGCCGTTTCAAATTTGTATTTTTTTAATGCTCTGGGTACGCTGATCAGGCTCCAGAACTTGTTGATTCAACCACCTGAGATCAAGTTCGCTGCACAGGCACAAATCCAGTTTCCTTTTTCCTTGAAAGAAAGTGTAAGCTGATCAAGCTATCTTCTCCACCTATTCTCACCCTTTCGGTGCACGCTCTATATGCTGTCGAGACAAATCTAATCTTCCGCGACGCACGCTGACCAGGCTGTCGCTCCCACAATCCCATGAGATGGAATTTCTTGACTGCATTTGTATTTGTATTCACAGTGTAATTCCAAGATGAAATATTCATCTGTTGAATTACGATTTGTTTTTGGTGCTTATAAGTACGAGAAGTTATGAAAAATTTAATTTAAAAGAAACAGAATAATAGCAACACCCCACCGAAATGGGTATCGAAGTATTTTTGTGTTTGTTTTTCATGGATCTCTAAAGTTTTCTATCATTATCAAATATACCTATTTGAATAATAGCTATAAAGGCTCTCTCCTATGTGAGAACTTCTACGAACTGAAACCAATTTAATTTTCTTCTTTCAACTCCCTCACCTTTGGTGAAACTATCGATTTCCTTCATTATTTCACATACTACTCTCATCAAGAAGATAACGTGATCTGTCAGGATGGGCCGAACTATAGAAAATTGCTTCAAATTTGAATTTTGCGCATTTAAGAATGACATCAGTCGTAGGATTTAGACGGAAGTCAGTTTGTATCCAACCGTGACCCAAGAAACCGGTTTTATCTATTTAAACTCAGAGCTGAGTTTTACTGAGTTAGATTTAGTTCCTTTAACCCGAAGCTCACACATAATATATTTTCTTATAAATATTTCTTCCAAATCACTCGGCGGGTCGAGGTTAGCACTAAGCAAAATTACGATTTTAGAGAATAAATTTGTTCATTAAGACTGTTTATAATGAAATGCAAACATCTCAGAAGGACCAATTTGACGCCTAAATTTTATGACAAAACGACTACAGGATATGTAGTTCATCGAATTTCTTATCTCTAATTATCTCTTTCTAATCAGTAATAATTTTTTTTAACACTCGTCAGTTGTTCCTATAAGTCAAAAAGATGAAGCTAGATTATGCGCTTGTCTTATCCTTGGCGCTTGTCCTCAATTGCATTGGTAACTATCATCATTTAATATATTTATAATTTTAAGTGCAAACTTTGAGCTAAAAGCAGCTATATGAAACAATAACAAATTGTTACACAATTTGAAACGAACTGAATCAACAATGCTGATTTTTTTTATTGCATAATCAGTTCTTCTCGTTGTGAGGGTAGCACTTTAGCGGAGGTGGGGGAGGGTTTAAAATAAAAAGAAAATACATACGTTAAATTTGAAAAGTGATTTAAAGAGGTTTCTTTAATTAGTATTTGTTTGTTATTTGATTTATGCTTGAATTTACAAACAGAACATGTTACGTTAGCATCTGCAAACAGAGCAAGAAACAATCTGATATAGCACACTGTAGAATCTTATCCCTTTCGCAGTGAGCACCAAAGATTTTTAGAATCTTGGTTTGAAAAAAAAAATTTATGTTTTAAAATTTAAAAATTCAAAATGCAGTACTCCCATTGGATGGCAGCTCATGAAAAAAATTTTTTCTCAATAACAAAATACCGTCGACTTCAGCGATTTTTAAATCTTTTATTATTCATAAAAAATAATATTGTCTTCTACAACCAGGCGTAAAAATTATACATAGTGTGAAAATTACACATCATTTTTCCCACTATGTACAAACGATGTAGAATCTACATTATTTATCTACTTTATTAATGAAGGTCAAATATTTACTTATGATTATATGATAAGAAATAATGTACTCGACGAATCTCGTCTTTTTATCTCTGCCGAAACTTCCATTCCACGTGTAAAAATTTCATACTTTCTCAGCAATCACGTAATATTTATTTTTGTTCTTAGTCCAGTTTTGCAAAGTGTGATTTGCTCTAGATTTGATAAATTCAAAAACTTAAAGTTTCGACCAAATAATAAAATTTTTAACCAAAAAGATGCATTCTCAACCGAAAATATAATAGTAGACTTCTCACCCAAAAATAATTAACTTTTACCAAAAAAAACAAATTAATTCACCACCGAAGAAAAAGGTTAGTTGGAGTAGCCTATAAAGTTGTCAATTCTTCGAAGCCCTCCCCCCCCCGCGTTTTAAATACCCAATCTTTCTATCCTATTCTATCCTGCCCGTTTCTGTCTGATTATGTTATAATTTATCCGACCATAACGGCTCTCATTCTGTCGGATAATATCCTATGCTCTCTGATCTTATTAGATTCAACCCTATTCTATCAGTTTCTATCTGATTCGGCCTTCATATATCCGATAGCATCTTATCTGATTCGACCATATTCTATCCGAGTCTATCTTATTATATATCATCCAATTCTATCTGCACCCATTCGATATTATCTGATTCTACCTGATTGTATCCGATTTCACCGTCTTCTATCCGATTCTCCAATCTTGACGATTCTGCCAAAAATTTACAAACACGTATTGTTCCCTAATGGGAGATATGGCTTAAACTTCATGCGGTCTGCGAAATCCCTAAAAATATATTTTTTTTTTATGACAGAAAAACACTACCGGTCAAAATCGTGCTTCCGCTTACGAAAGTAGGATTAAAAACCGAATTGTCTTAGAAAGTGACTCGCTCTGCGAAAAATTAGGCTAGAAAAATTTTTGTAACCGCCTTAGAAATATGTCTAAAATATGCCTTAGTTAATCTCCATTAGAGGCATTTTGGACAAATAGGAGCCCAGAAAGTATGAAAGAAAGACCGAGTTTATTTTCATTTTTGACCAATTTTGGATTTTCAACTTCTACAGTCTGCATGCTCCAGGGAAGTGAATGGAAAAAACGTACACTCTGCTAAATCAAAGCCTGTAGTCTTTTTTTGCCGAATGAGACCAAAAACATTATGAACATTTTACTTGTTCTCGATTTATCATTGAAAAAATGTGCAAGCGTGACCAAGATGAAAATCTGTCAGTCGAATAGCGAGCAGAGTCTCTGTCTCTTATTTCTCATGCATTAACAAAAGATAAAAGATTATAAAAAAGATCTGTCAAATTGGCATACAGGTCTGAAATATTTTGTTCTGTTTTTGTATTTATCTTTCTTTTCAATTCTTGTACGTGTGAATACCTTTGCTAATAATGCGAAACCTATATAACACGCTTCATCCCAGGTTAAATCACAGGGCTCGTCAGTGAGGTAATACGAGTGAGCCTTACCTTAGACGGATTAGAATTTGCTTGACCTAAAATCCCTTATTCGATATATATAATTGTTAAAATTTCAAAATTTGTTTTATTAATGGCTGGAATTGTCTTACTGGAAGTCCAGTCAGTTAGCGTGGTTAGGAACGTATTAGGTATCTTATTACTTAAAAAGCTATTGCCACTCACAAGAATTATTTTTTTTTAATGGATACAAAACAAAAAATTCAAGACACTAGTTTGAATTAGAAAAAAACCTTCTTTCCACACGGCAAATCTTGACCAATTTTTTAATTTGACTTTTTAAATATCTTGACTATCATACTGAAATGCAGCTCTTAATAACTTATTATCGTCCTTTAGGATAACAAGCAGCAGCCTTGTACTTATTCCAAGTCAACTTAAAATCGTAGAGTACTGATTCGCTGAACTGCTAGCTGTAATAGACCAGACCCTTTTTTTTTAGAGTGGGAGTGAATGTCCTGATGAAAAATAATGTAAAAATGTTGTGTCACACTCATCATCAAATCAAAGTAACTTTTGCAAACATCACTAATACCATCTGCATAAGCCGGCTTCAAAAGAACAGAAAAACAGGAATAAACCACTTTTCGAATATCTGCAAAACACTTTAAGAAGAGTATTATATGCTTTTGCCTAGGTGAAGCTTTCTATTTCAAACTTCAACAGTATATTCTTGTGACGAGTGCGATCATGAGATGCTCATGCACGATTGTGTAATTGGTTTCAAGGTGTAGTGCGCCAGTTGTAAGGAAAACCGCTCGAATAAAGCATAATCCCATGCCGAAATCAGGTAATGGTGAACAACAACGAAGATCGCTAATTAAATAAAAAGAGGGCACTGCTCCGACGAAAGTCAAATATGATGGTGCTAAAAAACTATACATTCTCGCAAAAGTGTTCAATTAAGCAAATTCTTAAGCAAGGGTTATGTCTCATTAAAGCTGCTTTTCTTTCACTTGGTGTACTACACCTAGTCACTTTCTGAGACTAGCCGATTTTTGGAGCACCCTAACTGACATATGATTGCGTACCCACAGTAAAAAATATCATCTGTTTTTCGTTGCAGTGTTAAGTTCACAATTCAACCGTTTACCTGATGGCGACCCTCCTCCTTTTGTTCCTCTTTCTGACCCTTCTTATTCTTCTGAAAGTCGTCACTCTCCTGACAGATCTCTTCCTCCTGGCAGACATCATTCTTCTGTCAGGTCTCCTTCTGCTGCCGAGCCAAATCTTCAAACTAGGTCTAGGTCTCCTCCTGATAGGCCTTTATCTGCTTTCGTATGGAAATATTCACATGAAGAACTCAGATATATTCGGCTTATTCCTAACACTAATCTGCAGCGGCGATTCGAGATTCGCAAATACACTTTTCCTGCCGATACACAACTTCAAATAAGAGTGGCAGGTAATCTACCGGAGCCTATGCCAACTGAAGAACAAAATGTTTTAGCTACACCCACTGGTGATGTGGTTGCAATATTGAAGAGTAATGATACAATTCTTCGTGGAATATATACAGAAGGCACTGGAGCTGCAAGACGGGCGAAAAAAAAAACATAAACAGCGGCACGATTGTCGAAATGGGTCTACATGAAATTGAAGAAACTCCTTTAGGCAAGCGTCATCCGATCTCAAGGAACTTTACACTCATTCTTTGAAGCTATGTGGAAACCGGAAATGTCTACACTGCTAACTTAAGCTTCGGCGGGAGAAACAGGACACCTCTTCATTTTCTAGCTACTTCAATTGCCCGGGCCAAGACTAAAATTTGATATTGTTTGTGATCCGAAGTCGGATCAACATCGTATCGTATCATGAAATTGCCACCCCTTTCGAATGTTCACTTTCATGAAATGAATGAAAACCTGTTTTTTTTCTCAAATAAAAAGTTTTAACCTATTCCTAAACGCAGTTTCAATTATATGAACTCAACAATATTTTGTACGGAGCAAAGGAAAAGTACGCAACGAATTATTTTTTAACTAGATTCATTTTCAGAGGTAAACTCTTTGAGATGAATAAAATAGCGTACCTCATAGTACCAAAATATATCGGATTTTTCTATGTTCTTTAAAATCTTTTTTAGAACTAGCTGAAAGCTTGAGAAAGATATAATTGACGTCTAAAGCATTTTCTTTTATTTTAGAGGAAGCAAAGTCCTGTGATATTTTTGTTCTCATAAGGTAGAATTCTACGATGTGATACTTTTGAAATACTCAAATCTACCATTTCTAGAAAACTTACCACTTGAGGCCGCGTAAAGCTAATCCTAAAATTGTTCTTGTCACATTTTTTTTGCAACTTAGGTTGGCATAAGGAATGACATCGAGTTGTACATTCATCTACTCAAATAAAAAGCGCTTATGAACGTTTATTTTGTCTGATAGTTTTACAATCACAGAAAAACAACAAGAAAAACTTTTTTTTGTATTTCTAAAAATTTAGGATTTAATGAAAGTTTACCATTGCTTTTCATTTAGTTTTCAAAATTTTTTACGAAATGTTTAGGTTACACATACTTTGCCTTCAAGTATTTTCATATTTTAAAGTACGACACATTAAGATGATACCTTTTTGATAAAAAGTCGAGCAAAATTTCTTCTTTTTCGAATAAACTTATTCCTAAAACTCATTTAGGGCTTAGGGAAGGAAAAATTGGATTTTAGTACATGTTAAAATATTTTGACTGAAAAAGAAGAAATTATGGGATAATTTTCTTTGTATAATCTGTAATTCTATGATGCAAGATTTTGAGAAGAACTTAAATGTAAGATATTGAGAAAATTTGACCTGGCAAATATTATTATTTTCTAAAGTACCATCCCTCAAAATTATACCTTTTTTAAAAAAAGGTTATTCCGCAATAATTTTTTTTTGCGTGAAACTATTTTTAATTTTATTCAACATATGAAATGAACCCCCTTGAGAGCCGCAGTCAAGCCTGTTCCTGTGGATCCATCTCTCTTCTTAGCATCTCCTCAGCGTATGAGATTATGTAAATAGTGAAATTAGTCTGAACGAATTGAGTAAATTATTTGTTTTATTTGAATCTGATTATAATTAAACGTAAATATCACAGATGGGAAAATTTAACACCTATATTTCTTGGCATAACGACTATATGATGTGAAGGATTTTATGACAATTTTTGAAAATTTCAAGGATATTCTCAAATTCTTGGAAGAATTTAACTCTGTTTAGAACATATTTAGAAATTCCAGAAGTTTCAAAGAGAGTGAAAATATGAAAAACTTATAAGGTTTTCTGTTAAATTCACAAAATATATGTTAATTTCCCAAATTTATCAATCAAACTAATGTTAGCAAATAACAAATTTAAGCTACACAAAATAAAGGAACATACCAGTCTCGAAAAATATGTCTTTATGGAACTATTAATTTTTTTAACACTGCTTATTTTATATAGAATGATACATTTTATGGACAAATACATGGTGTACCAATGGAGTCACTTATCTCATCTCCATTAGCAGACTTATTAATGGAGAACATGCAGAAACAAAATTTTTAAAACCCTTCCTTATAATATTAAATTTTTCTCTAGAAACGTCGTCGACATCTTAGCATGTGTCCCAGTTGACAAAATAACAGATTTACACAATAGACTCAATAACTACAACAATAGAATTTAATTTACCATAGAAAAAGTAATAAATAATAAAATTAATGTTCGTCACATCTTATTAAACAGAATATAAAACAAACTTCTTTCAGATTGATACCAAAAGCCCATGTAGTCAGATAGATAACCTCACTTTTCCTTATATTGTGATTTTAAATACAAAATAAGTGTGATCAACTCATTAGGCGACAGAGAAATTAGATTGACTTATCCTGTATTTTGGGACAATCCTTTTCAATTGGTAAAAAATACACTATTACTAAATAAATACCCTTCAAAACTATTAGAAACATAATTAAAAACAGATTTGATCGTATCACTGAACAAAATAATTTAAACAAACTGATATTATAGAAAAATACTACGAATGCTCAACCCTTATATCGAACACCGTGAAAAGACAATAATTTAGGTTTGCAAAAATAATGGTTTAAATTTAGGCTTCGTACGAAGAAAAGATAATTTTCATTATTTTAACATAGGAAAAGAACCAATTAAAAAAGAACTTAAATTTTGTGTAGTATATGGTACTGATTGTAAAGGATGCGACGGTATTTATATTGGACAAAGAGAAAGAACCGCTCACACGTGTATGAAAGAACACAAATACGATTGTAAAAATGATGATTGAACCACATCACTAGTCGAACGTTATTACAGAAACAATTGTCATTTCGATTTCCAAGAAGTAAAAATTTTAGATTCTGAAATGAATTATACACGAAGAATGTTCAAAGAAATGTTCTACATCAAAATGAACAATAAATATATCAACACGAAAACAGACAGACAATTTTATTGTCACTAATTTAAATGTTTAATGAAATCAAAAAATTAATCAATCAATTTTAAAGAAAGCCGTCGCGAAAACTCATGTCTCTTACAGGTATGAAGTTGCTTTCGTTTTATTTTCTTGGAGATCAAACTTACTATCGAGAGAGCCAAGCCATTAACGAACCCTCTTTGGTTGACTATTCCTCTTGTTTGTAGAAGATCAATCTTCCTCGTACAAAATTCACTTATTTAATCGAAAATTCAACTACTTGCTTGATAATCTGGTTTTAAACAGAAATTTATATTTCCGGGTCAAAGAATTATACTGTTTCGTAAGAAAAATTCTAATTTGCAAAACTTTTATTTATTTTTTTTTTCGTTAAAAATGCAAATAGTTGAAAATTTATGTTTTTTGGTTAAGATGTCAATTATTTTGTCTACAATTTGTCTTCTTCTGGACCAATTCAACCTTTTCTTTAATTTCTCGTCAAGGATTCATGTTTTCTGCTCAAAAATGCACTTCGTTGCTGAAATTTTGATTTGTCATATTCGGCATATGCAAAAATCTTTATGTATATTCTCGAGAATCTCAGAAAAATCATATTTAAATGCCTTCATGACAAGTCAACAATATAATGTTGTAGTTTTAATACTGCGAATTTTATATATGTTATTTGTTATTTTTCTAAATATAGGCAACTCCTCTTCTTTACACGGAAGCCCGTCGGAAAGTACGAAGTCTGAATGGGGGTTTATAGGTTTTTATTGTTGTTTTTTTATTACCAGTCTGCTGGCTTAATTGTGAATTTCGGTTTAAAGATCTATGTTATTAAAAGCGGAAAGGTCAAACTCTTTTGGGACGACAGCTGGATACGCCTTCTTTATTAACTCATTTTTATTTTGTCTTCTTGTCTTCGGTCGAGGACACAATATTTATTGTACGGCGTGGGTGAAGTGCGGATGAGAGTCCCGCCTTTAAAACTCCCGCGAATACTACTACTCAATATGGCGGCAGCGACGGAGTCCATTGGTCAGCGCAGCCAACATCTTCTAGCAGCCGACGAATGCGGAGAAACGCGGTCAGAAGTATCTACGCCATAGGTGGGAGCGCACTAATCCTGAGGGAGCATCTCTCTGGGCCAATCCACAATGAGAGTCGTAAGCGTCGATGTTTGAACGTTTATGTCACGAAGGAATAGTGTAATAGTCTGAGTGACTATAGAACCATAGACTTTCAAGGGAGGGAGAAAGTAACTCCAAAACTGTATACGGCGAGTTTTCGAAC
>JAABKJ010001717.1:0-29930 GCA_011634705.1 Andricus grossulariae
AAAAGTATTCTAGGTACCTTTAGCATTGTTGGCCATTAAACCGTTTAAAAATCGGCAGCGTGAAATAGAAAATAGTTACTTCGCGCGAGTCGAATATTTCGATGCACGAAATCGTTGCGCACCTCACTCGAAAAAAGTTAGATTTGGACTGTCTTCAGTTGCTCAGTTTGAAGGCTCGAAGCTGGTCCTTCTGGAATAGAGTGTAGAAATACATATTGTATGAAATGTAATACATAAAAATTGTGAATTTGAAAATTCATTTTTGGGGTTTTACCGATTTTTTATGTAATCCAGTCCACTGTGCGCTGTGATCAGAGCGTATTAGAGAATACAGCGTTCTGCTGCAGTCAAACAGCTCTAGATATTACACGTGAAAAAATCATAGCGGGTCATGAATATGATAACTACATGTGCATATGGTCACAAAAATTTACTTTCTAATATACCATTTTTTACAATTTAAAAAATTATTACAACGTTCTTTAAATTTTTGTATTAATAAAAGCATTTTTCTATGTTTAATTTATTTCAAAAAAGTGATTCAATTATTAAAAAATTATGAATAAACGACGTGCTGGGTCAGAGGTATCAGCTCAAAACCCCGACATCGTGAGAAATTAACTAATTCAAAGAAGACAAGCAAGATACTAAAAACTTTTCAAAATAGCAACATGTAAATGAAAAAAAAAAACAAAAAAAATGTATAGTACTTACAACCTGAGTACCTAGCGCCAACTAAGATATTTTTTAGCGGTATAAATATTTATTATCATATATAAATTGCAAGTTTTGCTATCACTATTTAACATGGGCACGCGCTTGAAGCATCCGTTCACGTCACTAATACGCTGTCCAGCAGGTTGTGGTAAAAATTTCATTGTAAAAAAGTTCCTTCGAAATCTCAATGGAATGTGCGATACACATTATTCATTGTATAATTTTCTATTATTCTGCGTGGTGAACGACTTATAAAGAATATAAAAAGGAGATAGAGTTTTGTGAAAGATTACCACAGTCTTCTGATTTTCCAATGATCCAAGGCCTAAGCTTATAATTATCGACGACTTAATGAGAGAATCTTCAAGTAACATAATTGTAGATCTTTTTCCTAAAGAAAGTCGTCACAAAAATTTGAGATCGGACTCAAATTCAACGTCTTGCGCACCAGATTTGTCCTGAAGACCCACGGTTTATACAAGAAACCTATCGCGATGCAACATCTCAATCGCATGGCTATTTAATTCTAGACTTAAAACAATCAACTCCTAACAATTGTCGATATCGTACAAGTATAATTCCGGACGATCCTCATCAGTACGTTTACATACCAGTGAAGAGTATGAAGAAAAGACACAGTGATTCTCAAGTTCTAGTTACACATTTGTGATGACGTCGAAAGGTCGCAAGTCAAGAGACAAAAAGAATTCCATAACTTTACATGCCCTTCGTCATCTAAATCCGCATCAACAGCATGCAATACTAAAATCATCTGATGTAACACTCATGAAGTGTATTTGTGAGTGTGCCTTAAATATCTTGTTGGGAACTGTTTCTGCTAAAGATAGTCAGCAGCTTAAATTGAGAAAAAAAATAGAAAGTCACTACGAAAGCTAGTTAAAACTCGCGGTACATGGCTGATAATGAGATAAAATTCCGTGTCACGCGAGATCCTAACATTAAAGCAGCCGTAGTCGAACGTTTCAATCAAACGCTCAAGGAACGTATGTGGATATACTTAACACACAAAAATACTCGACGACACAATAATGTTTTACAAAAAATTGTTAGTGCTTTCAGTAATGCTGTACATTCTAGTATTAGAATCAAACCGTCTAAAGTCAATTTATCGAATTCAGCCGAAGCTCGAGCAAATATTTGAATTTGTTTTTGTAAAGAAAAGAATCGAAAAGATGACATGTATGAGTTGAAAGATTTAGCAGGAGAAGAAATAGAAGGGGGTTATACAAACAATAATTAATTGGTGTGAAAAAGAAAAATATTAAGGAAGAATTTCAAATTGAAAAAATATTACAGACCAAAGGGAAGGAAAACAAAAAACAATTTTTTTCCAAGTGGGTAGGTTATCCTAATAAATTTAATTCGTGGATTCCAGCCTCAAATTTAAAAAACTTATCAGAATGAATATCGATCAATTTTACCTTATTTTAACAAGCAATAACAGCATAAAATATGTTCCTAAAAATACGACTTCCAATTTTATAACAAAACTGCCACAAGAGAATCGGCTACAAGGGCAGTGTGTAGTAGCACTCAAAGAAATACAACTTCCTCGTGCATTTGTTCACGTAATACACGATGATTCACTTGAAAATAGTATCGTCCTTATGAACAGTTGGACAGCAGGATATGAATATCCACTATACGATGATAATAGTAAAAGTAGAAAATCTGTTGAGAAATGTATTGACCTTCTTCACAAACATACCGTACCTATAAGTATGAAAAAATATAAAACGACTGATGAAAATATGAGAGATAAGTTAGAAAATGCGATAGATCTTATTGCCCTGAGTGAAAAGGCGAAGGATAAAGAAATGTCTCTCATATGGAAAAAGACCCTGGTTAATTTCATTCAATAGGGTTTTTGTGCCAATATTGTGTCTCTTTTAAATAATCTGAGTAGTCTACCAGAATTAAGTCAACATATTATATTTAAATATGAAAAATTCAAAAGCAGTTCCGTAAGTATATAAAAATAGTGTAAACAATTATGTCTGACTGATCACCATATGTTGGTACTCATTGATAAATTATCACGTGTTTTTTGGATTTGCTCCAGATAATCTAATTTCTATTTAAACTGATGACTACATAGATAGACAGTCACTTAGTCTAGCACGTATTCTTCGGAATAAATTATTTATTTACTGTGATATTTGTGAATCACGTGTTACAGGAGATGTAAAACCACCACTTTTACGCACAGTTTCTTCAGATACAATAGATTACAATTTTGGTACAACACAAGTCGCACATTGTTCATCACCCAACTACATAACAGTCTTAACTAATAACAGGATTATTTATGACGGAATCAAGCTGATGCGGAAGAACTTCTGCCTATCAAATAAACGCACCCATCGACCGTGCATTGATGAGTTTAAATGCGCCTTAATGCTAGTCTGTATACTCCGAGCCTGCCATGACACTCTCACTTTCGTTCTTGGTCTTCGACTGGCGACACGTGCCACATTTTTGGAATTTTCTTTCATGGATATATTTGAGCGATATATTGGATATATTTAAATTTACTTTTTTTATTTGACTAGATATATTTGAATGTAAGAATACTACTAAGGAAAATATTTAAGGTAAATCCCTTGCTTTATTTCGGTAAACGACGCAATGGCGGATCCAGCTCCTAAACCCTAAGGATTTTGCATCAATCTGATTAATTGCCTGTTTTAGCCTTATTAAGAGTGCTTTTTAATCTTCAGTTTTTTTTTTCGTGTGTAACGGAAGTCGAGTCAGTACGCAAGTGTCGCGGCAGTTGACTTCTCAGATTTTGCGGTATTTAATTTTTCAGGTTTTGTGACAGATAGATAGATGTTTATTTTTCGGCCTGCTGGCCTTAAAAAATTGACCTGCTTACACTTCCATTTTTTTTACGGAATTATCTTGAAGGTAACCCTTAAAAAACTAACATCCATCCACACCATATATCTAAGACCTATCGCTCTTATTGCCTTGCCTTCCTCGCTTTGCCTAGCCTTTCTCGCATGTCCCTACTTTTTCGCTTTGCCTCGCATTACCAACCTCTTCCTCCGAAGTTACTACCTTATACTTATATGCTATTAACAATATTCATAGTTTATTTATATCTACTTCCTCTCCTATCTAAAATATGTTCTCGTCCATTCGGATGGCTCCTTCCTTCTCTTCTTCTTATATTATTCAGCACTCCCTTCAACCATGCTACTGCCCTTTTGTACCCTCTTTCATGCATCAACACCTCCATGCTTGTTCCAATCCTTTCCACCTCCTTGCATTCCCCCAAACAGTGCTCCACTCTTGCATGCCCCCTCCCGCATAATTCACACATCCTCTTCTCCCTAGGAAGTGAAAACTCGATAATAAGTTGAAAATTTGGAAAAAGCCGCGACTTTCTAGCTCTTTTCTAAGAAAAAATGGGTAAAAACAATAATAAAATGTTTAACAATTTATGTAAACATCTAATTATCAGGAAAATGTAGTATGTAATGTATAAGAAACAATTTGTTGAAAAAAACGAAAAATAATCATAATTAGCGCCAAAACCTTGCAAAACCCAAATTTGTCGCTTATGAGTTTTTTTATGGAATCTTATGAAAAAGGTTTATGGGGAAACCCGAATGTTGAAAGATGCGAAAAAATAATTATCGAAACAGAAATTTTCCGAAAAATGAAAATTCCTGAACGAAAGTAAAACTACCGAGAATGTTTCTGACAGAAATTTTGAATTCCCGAAATAATCAAATTTCGGAAATTCCCAAAAATACAAAATTACCGAATTTTCCCTACAAAATTCTTTAAAAAAATAAAATTCAACAGTAAACTTTAGAATAAATACCTCATATAAAATAAAGAATTATTTTAACAAAAAAAAACTATCAAATAAGTTTTTTACGGGAATTTGAAAATTCGGCAATTTAATATTTTCTGAAATAAGAAATTTCTTCAAAATTTGAAACTGTTGCAATTGCGGTACTCATTTAATTTCGGGAATACAATTATTCGGCATTTCTGAATTTTTCTATTTTTTTAAACTCTTACTTTAAAAATATTTCAATTCTATGTTGTTTTTCCTAACCATCTCATATACCTTCCTCGTGAGTCCTACTCACTTGATCCATCTGCAGTCTATTCGTTCTAAACTACCTTCCCCTTTCAACCTCCCTATTTCCACCCTCTCTCCTGTTCTCCTTCTCCCACCAACACTCCCTAACCAGCTTACTTCCCCCCTCTTTCAAAAATTTCTCCTGATATTTACACGCTAGACTCCCCGTGCGTGTTCATTTCCAACCCCAGTGTCCACTTTACATACCTCTCCTGTATCCTATTTACCTTCTCACTTTCCTTCCACCTCCACACCTCCACTCCATAAAATGAGAAACTCAAGAATGGTGACTCAAACAATTTCATTCTCCTTCCAAAATCATCTGCGAACAACTTCTTTCCCAGCCCATATCTCATCACCACATTTGCCCTTCTCACTCTCTCTTTTACATGACAATCCATTACCTCATTTCTCCAAAACAGGAAGCCTAGGTACATCAACACTTTCACCTCCTGCACCGCCTTTACCTTCAAATTTCACTAACCTCCCTTATCCTTTCCACCTCCTTTCCTGATCACCATAACCTTGAACTTTTCCGTATTAAACTCTAACCCATTCTTATCCAGGCATCTTCTCCACCACTTCATCATCTCCCAAATACCCTCCACTCCCCTCTCCTCCATTGCCTGCGTCTCCGGCAATATCGCTTCCCCTCGACCTCCTTCGGCAGCCTCCCACCAAAATCATAGAAACGATTCTTTAAAAAACTCCCTTCACTCTTCACTCCCTGTCTTTTCGATTATCCCCACTCTATGCTTCCTAAACCTATTTATTAGGTGCATAAATTAATTTTTACCTTTTTCAAAAAAAAAATATTTTATGTTATAAAATATATAAATACGAGATCAATATTGGACATATTATCCATTGTTTCAGATGACCTTGCACCACCTATTAGGTAATTTATGGTGCCATCGCGAAAGAAACTTGGAGTCTTCGAGCCGATAGATTCATTGACGAATTTTCGAACGTCGTTCAGAGTTTGGAATTGCCTATCTGCCAAAGCGTGTTGCATTGACTGGAACAGGTGATAATTGGATAGGGCCAAGTCTGGTGAATATACTGCGTGCGGGAGAACTTCCCAGCCCAAGTTTAAAATGGTTTGCTGAGTCGCTCGAGCAACACGAAGTCGAGCATTGTCATGAAGCAGCATAACTTTTCGGCTTCCTTGCCCAGTAAATGGCCTTTTCTCATCAAGTACGTCGTTCAACTTGTCTAATTGTCAGCTGTAGCGTCCTGCAGTAACTGATTGACCTGTTTGCAAAAGCTCATAATAGAGTACACCCTTCATATCCCAAGGCCATTTACTGAACAAGGAAGCCGAAAAGTTATGCTGTTCCGTCACAACGCTCGACCTCATGTTGCTCGCGCGACTCAGTAGACCATTTTAACCTTGAGCTGGAAAGTTCTCCTGCACGCGGCATATTTACCAGACTTGGTCCCATCCGAATATCACATTTTACGGTCAATGAAACACGCTTTGGCAGATAGGCGATTCCAAACTCTGGACGATATTCAAAAATTCGTCGATGATTTTATCGGCTAGAAGACTTTAAGTTTCTTCCGCGATCGCATCCGGAAGTTACCTGATAGGTGGCGCAAGGTCATCGAAAACAATGAACAATATTTCGAAGATTGATCTGGTATTCACATGTTTTATAATATTATATATTTTTTTGGAAAAATAGGTAAAAATTAGTTTATACACCTAATATTATCTTCCACACGTCCCCCTCTTTCTTAACACTTTCCAACTTCTCTTCAAGATATTTCTTCGTTTCCTGTTATTTCTTCTTACATATCAATCTAAACTACTTCCTCATTTCTACATACTCGTCCCTTTTCGGACTACCCTCTTTCCACTTCCTGTACTTCCTCTTCACCTCCCTTTTCATATTTTTACATTAATTATCCCACCACGGATTCACAATTCCTTTCGTCTTCTTTCTTAATACCCTCTTTTGCACGCATCCTTTCACTTTCTCTTTCAAATCTTCCCATATATTTTCCACCGACTCCTCTTCAAAGCGTACCTTCCCTAACTGCTCCTGAAACTTCTCTATTGCCTGCATCGTCCAGCTCGCCCTCTTGCCCATCGACATTTCTTCCCCACCTTGCCTTTCGCCGCTCTCCACCCTTATTCATAACTCTAATGGCTGATAGTCTGATTCTATATTCCCTTCTACTGCGAATCTCTCCGCCTCCTCTCATTCTTGCATATTCATGACCACATAGTCTATCACCAATACCCCTACCTTACTTACCTATGTGTATTCTCCCTCTTCGCCCCTGTTACCATACCATTCGCCACCACCAAGCCTCTATCCTCCATTCAGTTCCTTAGAATCTCCCCCTCCTTGTTTATTATCTTACCCTTCGATTTCCTTTCAAAGCTCTCTCCTTCACTGTACAGGACACCTTTCATCCCATCCTCGCATTGAAGTCCCTCCTCCAGTACCACCATACCCTTCTCTCTTTCGCCTAACAAGTTTTCTACCCTTTATTTAATCCTTTCCATTCCATCCTTATTGTACAATGTCACAAAATTATACGTTACTCCTCTCATCTTTACTGCCTTCAGTTGCACGCCCTCAACCTCTCCCTCGCCATGAACTTCTTCCTCTAATCAATCATTCAGCCACATTATAATTCCCCCACTAGCCCTACTTTTCTTTCTCGCTCTGACCGCTTCCTGGAGCCTTCACCAATACCCCCTTGGCTGCCCGTAACCTAACTCCGAAATACGTATATAGAAGGTTAACCGCCATTAGTGAAGTGGCAATAAACCCCTTCGCAGTACCTAAAAAAAAGTATGGAAAGAAAATGCCACTGCTAAGGTCTTTCGAATGCAACAGAGTGCGTTATAATAAAAAATAGCTCTCCTTTCATACAGCCGTACATAAATAACGCTAATTTAATTTACGAATAGGAATCATTGCCTCGAAATATATTATAATTTAATTTAGTCCTGAAAAGTGTTTAATTTAGTCCTTAAAAGACTTGAAATCCATAATGATACCAAGTTTTTCAATCATATACTCAAAAATAATTTTTTTGAAGTTATGTTCAAAACTATTCAGATAAGGTGCTATTTTGACCTCAGATTCGGATTCAGTGCCTCAAAATACATAGGAATACATTAGTCTCCGAAAAAGCTCATGACCTTTTTTTTTTTTTTGTTTGGCTGTGATACTTTTCCTAGTTATATTATTTTTCGTTTGTTTACATGAAATTGAATTTAAACCAAATTTCAGTCAAAAAATTATCAATCAAATTTTCAAAAACGTACTCATTTTAAAGTTGATGGTTGATGCGATAATCCAAAAATCCCGAAAATGTTCGGAATTTGTCACACGTGCATGCATAAAAAAGAAACAGAGGGTTTTGAGTGGATACGCGAGAGACCAGCATTGTTGCCCATCTCTTGCAAACTGACCTATTTATTACTCTTTACATATCTGCAACGTTGTGAAATTTTTAATTTGCTATAGAACTACACTCTAATACCGTCTTATAATTTTTACGTTATCTCGCTTTGGAACAAGTATGGAACACTTAGAGAAAATTCGGTCAAGAACACTATTATGGATATAAAATGGTATAAAACCATTATGGAACACATGTTCTGGGACACGTGTAATATTCTAGTACAGCAAAAGTTCTATACTTGTTATGCTATATAAGTGTAACAAAATTATGTATAAATGTGATTTTCTCATTACGTAACATATACAGAACGTGTCCGCTAGGTACTCGGATAACACCGTTTTTTCCCGGATGTGTTGCTGTAATACGGCCTAGTGTACATGTCCTGCAGTGCGTACTCTCATTGCACTCTTTGCGGACGAGTTCCCCGGATGGCATGTCCTTCAAATCATTAAGAGATTGAATCGATTTTGTTTTTTGCACCAATAAAGTTGCTACCATTATCGATTTTTACCTTCTTTCGATTTCGAAATTTCTTTCTTGGAAGATCCCCCATCAAGTAAGTAAGAACGTGCGGATTCGCGCGAAAAATGGATTTTGTCATAACGTTTCTGACTGAGAATACCTTCTGAATCTCAAAAAGATTTAAGCGGAGATGATCTCGCATAGATTTGTGTTTTTGATCCTAGCATTTCAATTTCGTTCGGAAATGCTTCGTGTTTTAATAATTAAATAACGCGAGTAGTCGCAATTTTAAGTTTAATTGAAAAAAGATGGCTCTTTATCTCGCGCTTGTGAACTTTAATGTTTATGACATGTAAAGGATTATGCCTTTTCTAGAAAGGAAGTATCGATTTCGTTCGCGGCAGTTAAACTGACTGCTGAAATGACAGCAGGTTTTTTCTTGTTCAGCAATTTCGACAGGTTCCAAGTGTGATAGGGACCGATTCTCTTTGGGCTCGTTAGTCCATACTGGAACATGAAACTCAAAAAAATTAGTAATAAACTCGTTTGGTGTGATTTTGTCTGAGAAAAGATCCACGGAACTGTGCTCGATACGTAGATGTGTCCATTCGAAAGATTGTGTCAATGTTTGAATTTCCTCAACTCGGTTACCTACAAACGTTTTTAAAGTATTTGAAGGACTTTTAATCCAATGCAAAGCGATAGTTGAGGCGGACCAGAAGATTGTTTTTTTCGATATTTAGCCTTCATGAAGCTTGGTGGAAGGTCACATATATTTTTAAACTTGAGACATCGAAATATCTAAACAAATACGCATCCTATGAAAAAAATATCTGTAATCAAAACTTTTTATTTTCGAGCGGGAAAAGTAACTTTGAACAAATTTGCCCCACCCCACTACTCCCAGGAGGCAGGAGTGGCGGTAACTTTGTCATTTCAAATAATAACACCAATTTGTTATCCCGGATTCAGATTCTCCTCTATTAAATACGTAAGATTCATTAGAATTTTTTTTTTGATTCGCTATATATGGCGCTGCAATTTCGAAAAATGTAATTGTTGATTATTTCAAGGACCTCGGTGAGTCCCCTTGCCTCTCACCATGGGGTGCTTGATTTTGGTGAGTCTCCTCGCCTCTCACCTTGAGGGTGCTTGATTTCAGTGAGTTCCCTCGCCTCTCACCATGGGGGTGCTTGCTTTCGGTGAGTCCCCTCGCCTCTCACTATTGGGGTGCTTTATTTTCGTGAGTCCCCTCGCCTCTAACCATCAGGGTGCTTGATTTCGGTGAGTCCCCTCTCCTCTCACCATCGGGGTACTTCATTTCGGTGAGTCCCGTCGCCTCTCACCATCGGGGTGCTTGATCTCGGTGAGTCCCATCGCCTCTCACCATCGGGGTGATCCATCGTCCATTGAATTCGCGATTGAGTACTTCCCTCGCGATTGCCGAATAATGTGCTGGACAACCGTCAGTGTAAAACCACATGTTGTGTCGCACTTCCAAGTTTCGGTCTTCGAGCAATATTTGAAGTTTATTTTCTAAAAAGTAACAATATATTTCACCGTTCAAATTTCCATCAATAAAATACGGACCGATGAGTTCATCTCCAATCATTCCACACCAAACATCCACGGACTATAGATGCTGATGCTTAACTTCACGTAACCATTGCGGATTTTGTACACTCCAATAATGCATGTTGTACCGATTAACGTTTCCATGGTTTGTGAAAGACGAGTCGTCTGTGAACAGTACTCAAAAAAATAAATGCGGGTTTCCTTCTATCTGCTGAACCGCCCATTAAGCAGTGCCGAACTGAGTTCCAGTCGCGGTAACGATACAATTTTTGTAGGTAGATTTGAAAAAAACTATTCGAGTGGAATGCGTCGCAAAAACCATGTATTTAAAGATAAACATACTCGTCGGAAACTTTTGTTAGTTTAACTTCAATTTCTTGTAAAATAATTCATTTTTTTTTTCTATTTTATTCAGGTCGTGGCTACTTCAATGGGGAAAGCCTATTTCAAGCTTATATAGTTATTTGGCACAAAGATTGCAAAATGATTTTTGGCGGTAATATGACAAGACCCAACAATCTGAGCTGGTCGAATAATTAAGCGGTTTCAGATAAGATAGTATTTTTTATCACGGGTGCGCCGATATCCGATTGCTTTTCAGTATAAACCATTGAACTGGATTTGGGATTCGAATAAACACCGCATATTTTCGTAGTATCTCCTAAATTTTAACAATGGTAAGAGTTGTTAAATTCTTCTGATAAAAACATGGTAAGAGCGGGTTCTTTGGATGCCCATCATCTCAGATTTATCATTGCCCAATCGCATAGGCGATTTCGTTGCCAAAAACGACACAGAGGATATGCCATAAGTTACAGTTTTTAACTTCAAGAATTTAGGGGTTCAAGAGTTTTTTTTCGCCAAACATTTTTTTGATGATTCGATCAGCTTGATAAAAACTTATTTTCTGATACATTTGATCAGTAACTGCAGTTATTGTGTGAGTATTAGATCGAAAACGGACAAGCAGTGAAAGAGATCGTCTATTCTATTTCACACGTCGTTTGCCCGTCACGTTTTATAGCTTTCTGGAGCTGTTTCAAGCCGAAAATGCATCCTTTTCTAGACCTTTAAAACAAATAGCCTACCTCTATCGACCCTGAAATTTTCAATTGCTATTTGCGGTTCCGGGTCAGGATTTTATTTTACACTTTTAATTTTTGTTTAACACTTAGAGACTTCGATTGATTTTGGGTACCTCTCTGCGTCGCTTTATCACATTGGTACGAAATGAAGAACCATGAATAATGCGCGACCGAAAAGTCATTGGAATTAAAGAAAAACTTCTAGAGATTATCTCTCAAGTTCTATTTTCTTTGGGCTTCGTGTTATCGTCACTACTATCACTCGACTCGCTAATTTCAGCGGGGAACTAACGTCAACTATATTTTGATCCGAGACAGGAAGTTATAATTTATACGGGTCCTTTTGGAACGCTTAAGTTTTCTGGGCTGCTCCTAGATCAGATTCAGACTTCCCAGTACCTGCTCAAGCGAGCTGCTCGACCATTTCCTTTCCGAAAATGCCCTGGTTACTGAGAACGTATGCACTAGTGAAATCCAGGGGTTCATGGGCCTCCTTTAGCTTCTCAAATTTAACCTTGTTTACAGCATACTACATTTACGTAAGCTTTTTGCAATAGCGCTTTGATTGAGATCGATGATCTTAGGAACGGCTAGGAAAGGTCTGTAGGATTAATCGGGATCAGACGTGGGAAAAGGTGCCTCTATCGGCTTTGAAGACGTCGAGGGCCTTCCGCGAAGCCTCGGCGACGGCTGTTCAGTAGTTGGCTTAGACAAGCGTGTTTTAGCTTTAGGGGTCCTAGTGGACACATGGTTTAGGATTGGCTTATTGCTTGCTACAGAAGAGCGTTTAAGCACAGTTAACTTGGGAACTTTAAAAGTGGTGGCTGAAGCTTCCGGATTCCTATTGACCGGAACTCTAGTGAGGCCTTGTTCATGGGTAAAGATTCTAGAAAGTTTTCTGATATTTCGAATTCCTGGACTTCATTGGTTTCGGGGGATTCTCCCGAACCATCTGTGGAGTTACCAGACAGGGGTTCCACAGCGCGATTAATTTAACCCTTCTCATATTCAAAAATATACTGATAATCTTTGAGTTGAAGGAGCCAGTGAATCACTCTTGCACCGGGGTTGGTAATGCAATTGATGCAGTGCATGGGCTTATAATCGCATGCCAATATAAACTGCCGACCGTGCAAATAGGGTTGGAAGTCGGCAAGAGAGTATATAATAGCTACGCACTGTTTTTTCGGTCCTCAAGTACCTTCGATCGCACGCATTCATGGCTTTCGAATAGTAAGCGATCGGAATGTACTATCCATCCTTTGATTAGTTTAGGACGACTCCCACTGCATAGTCAGAAGCGTCGGTTGTTGATATAAACATTTTGTTAGAGTCGGGGTATTAAAGAATCGGCTAGGTGAAAAGAAATTCGCGTAACGCCTGAAAGCTCTCCTCTTGAGCAAATTTCCATTCCCATACCCCATTTTTTTAAAGGAGGTCCGTTAAAAGCATCGAAATTTTTGCAAAATACTTTATGAACTTTCTATAGTTACCAGTGAGCCCAAGAAATTGCCGAACTGAACTCATCATTCGGGGGGTGGGGAAACTTCTAACTGCAGCTGTTTTATCAGGACTGGGCTTCAAGTCATCTAGCCCTATAACATGCCCTGAATATGCAACTTTTGTCTGTAGAAACTCGCATTTATCTGTCTGGAATTTCAGATTTGCGCTCCTGAGTCCACAGAAAAGTCTCCTCATTAAACATCATGTTCTTCAAGCGTTACGGAATAGACGAAAATGTCGTCTCAATAGACAAAAACTTCGGTCCCGTGCATTCCCTTCAGGATGATGTTTATGAGGCGTTGAAAAGTAGCCGGGGCATTCCTCATGTCTATCGGCATACGCAAGTGTTTAAAATGGCTTTGGGGACTCCAGAACGCAGTTTTGTGTCTATCGTCCGAGTGTGTTTGCACTTGGAGGAAACCGCTAGCAACGTCTTAGACAGAGAAATACTAAGACTTGTCTAAACTATTCAAAATATCGGTGATATTTGGTAATGAGTAAGAATTTCCGATTACCTTCTATGTCAAGGCCCTATAGTCTACTACAATTTTCCACTTCTTTTGTACAGATGCGTCAGGTTTCTGCATTACAAGGCAGGGCGGTGAATTATGTAGGGATATGGAATCACTGATGATTCTGGTATCATATTTTTTCCGGTAAAGGTTAGACGTTCACTATTAAAATGGTAAATATCGGTAAAGTCTTCGGCCCATTCAATCACGTACGTTTGTTCTTATGGGGTTAGATACGAGAAGCAAAGATTTTTTACCACTCACTCTATCTAATCAAGGTAAAAACTACCAAGGTCCTCTTTAGTAGGTTCGTCTCTTTACGAATCAGAACTATATTCACCTGGAAAGGCACAATAATCAAAAGGCATGCTTTTCTGTTGTGGGATCTCAATAAATATATCGTTTTCAGTAGTACTGATTGCCAGCAAGTGGCATACGACCTTGCGATTAGTGACGACGGCCTCGCCTGAATATAGTTCTTCGAAGGCTTTTATCCCAGGTACGCCGCTCTCGATGATTTCTGTTTTACTGACCTCTTTATAGATTCCGGTTGCCTATTTCTAGCTCGACTTACTAATATTCTAGAAAAAGGTTTCTTCTTGGGTCTTAGTCGCTCCTTGGCTTCTCAAAACTCCCTGTCTACAAACGGGAACGGGTTCACAGGTTCACAAAAAGTCAAAAGCGTGTTGTGTCTGTAAGAAATTTGAGCATGCTCCTGACGCAATTAAGGGCGGCCCACCAATTCGTCATCCGAGACACGGAAAGTATTTCTAACCACCTGAAATTGGATGGGCACAATGTGTTTTTTAGAGGGTCGTGTGGGGAATCGAGTTGAATAAGGTTATCCCCCGATCCAGGATCTACAAAAAGTTTCGTTCTGGGCTTAAAGAACTCGGTCAGTCATGGACCAGGAGAACAAACCAAAGGAGTACTGAAAAAGCCGTCTCAAGCATCTTTTTAATTGGAGATTGGAGCAGACCGCTTGCCTGCAATATACCCAAGTACTTGTACAATTCTTCATCAGTCATCGCCTCAATCAGAGCGCGGTCGTCCAGCATCAGTGAAGTATTTACCTCTCCACGGGAAAAATGCAGCTTTCTGCATTTGTCCAAGCCCAGACATCCTGATGTCATAGGAGAACTGCAGCATGGTTTTAAGTAGGCTGATAAGTTTCGACTCTGAGCTGGCATAAAACTTTATGTCGTATATGTAGAGGAGGTGAGTGAGTTGAGAATCAGATATTTCCGCCTCAATTTTGAACCCATGAGACGCGTTGGTGAGTGTCCAACTCAGCGGGGCACGCTAAACAAAACCATAGTACGCTGTATAAATCACCTAGGAAGTTTCCTTGTCTAATGGGCAAGAACCAGGTATCCCTCATCAACCCACGACTAAAACGTTTGTTCCTTATGTCCCATGTATGCATAGCGTGATCCAGAAATTGGATGACGCGAGGACAGATCTTATATGTCTTAAGGACCTAAAGTAAATAATCGTAGGGTATTGAGGGAAACGCCTATTGGTAGTCAATGTTGGCCATGTGCAAATTGCGTTTGTGGTGTTTTGCATGTATCAGGTGTGCAAGTGGCTCCTTTAGTGCTTAAACCAAGTGGTTGTTGTGAACAAGCCCTTTTTCATGTATAAGCTAACTAATCTGTCTCCATTACCATTTATATTTTGATCTACAGAGTTACCTACCACCCTTTACGTACACTCGCGTCAGATTTCAACTTATCCATTCATACCTCCTAGTAGAATGTTTCTTTCCCCATGCTCGCAAGTACCTATAGTATAATTTGAAGTGCTATAGAAGGCGCTTTTCACCTCATTTTCCTCATCATCAACTGGGGCGTAACACGCTATGGCAAATAGCCTTCTGATTCCCACTTCAATTCGAACCCGTAACAATGTAGCAGATGAAAATGCATACCCCTTGATATGCAGTTTCGCTCTTTCATTAGTTCTCAGACCGACTCTTTGGCAAGCATCTGATTCGCTATCAACTCCTGACCGCAGTTCAAGTCCGTCCTTTGACTTCCTGTTTTCTATTATTTTACTGTCGCATCCTTTTTACTTTGTTCTGGTACACATGAAATATCTCGCTCCCTTACGTGCATTGTTTCACGTGATTATCTTTTCATAATATCACCTACCCCTCTAACATTCCAAACTCCCGATCTCCATTCATCGCCTGAAGCTTTACCTTTGTCTTTACCCGATGCTTGCCTTTCGTCAACTTAAGTTTCAATCAAGTTCCAGGCTACTCTACTGTTTGTATTATTCATTGTTTAAAGTAAATGCCCAACTACCAACTTGATGCGAAAAATGTGTTTTGCGAGTAAAAATCAGGTCCAAAATAATTAGCCAGTTATCATAAAGTTAAGAGTCTAGTTATAACGTCAGTCCCAACCGACTTTGGTCAATGAAGGTGTGGGGGGGGGGGTGTAGTGACAGAACTAGAGCTGGAAGATTCATTGTTATTTTGTGTTGTAAACTGAGAAGGGCACCAACCTTCTGCACATCATCAATGAAACAGAACATTTGTACATTTCACAAATTCATTGAAATCGTCATATTCCTTAAAAATTCACTAAAAATCTCATAAAATTTTCTGAAATCCTACAAAAATCTTTGAAAATTTCGCCTCAAAGTCTTTTGAAATAGTAAAAAACTATTATATCCTGTGAAATTTCTAGAAATCATTTAAAATCTCGTTTAGTGCCTTGAAATCTGTAATATTTTCTAAAATTCGTTAATGATACGAAGAAATCTTTTTTAAATGCACTGAAATCGTCAAAATATTTTGCAATTCTTTAAAAAGTACCTTGAAATTTTCTAGAATCGTTCAAAAATCTTCGAAAATTTCTTCTCAAAGTCGTTTGAAATATTCAAAAACTATTAAAAGCCTGTGAAATGCCAAGAAATCATTTGAAATCCTGTATAATATCTGGAAATCTTCAACATTTTCTACATTTTTTTAAAAATGCTGAAAAAAATCTTTCTTGTCAAGAAAATATATTTTTACTTGTTCTAATCGAAATCTAGTTTTAAAAGGAATGATAAACTACTAATAAACAAGGTTTTTTTAAAATTAGTATTAATCTTGAAATTACAAAGATTGATTGGCCGATCGATTCTCCAAATACTTTTATGATTAAACTCGTTTCAAAATTTTGTTATTATAGTTTTTCGAACATCATTCTTCCGCCAGGGTTATAATGCGATTGAATTGAAATAAGTTTTTCTAAGAAAATTTTATGTACTCTAATATTATGTAAAATTTTATTTGATGGAATACCTAATATTGACAGGATGTTGCACTGGTTTCTCCCAATCCGTATATTCATTGATAATTGTTGCTAAGATTTCAGACTGATGATACGTGTACGTATTGTGTACAAATTCGCGTAACATTTTTACTCTCCTATCTGCCTCAATGCCGTATTGAGCATCATCAGCAGTAAGTGAAAAGTAAGCTTCAGTTCGTACCACGCCGACCATGAGGTCATATCTACAAAACAAACCATTATATATAAATGCATGAAAATAGAAATTGCTTCATTATTTATTTTGACAGATCAAGAGTAACTAAGCTTTTCCCGTTTAAAATAATTAAGAATTTTTAGAAACTGGAAAATGTACCTGGACAGTTTTGTTATCACGTCTTTTCTTAATAAAATACTGTATAACGTATTTACTGTATCGACTTGAAAATTTGAACTTTCTTCTTTTAACTCTCCAGAGTTTATGGCTACTCCGTCTATACTGGGTCCAAAAGCAGGGGCAAACTTCAGTTCTTGTATTGGAACAGAAAGAAGTGCATCTAATGGAGTATCCCTGAGACACTGAAGAAGTACCTGAGAATCTGTGTCAATCTGTAAAGATGGACATATACACACTTTACAGTATTATATTAAAATTACTCTCCAAATTTAATCTAAAATTATAAATACAGATATTTTGGTTTTTCTTGAATACTATTTTCTAAGCAAGACGCTTCACATGGCGGAACACTTCCCATTCAGGAGCATTAACAGAGTGCTTTTTTTTAATTTTTGAACCAAATTTCAAAAAATTTAATGTTAATTCCTCTATACTACAGATATTTACCTATTCCGGTCGGATCTTAGGTGTTCACGTAATATCTGTAATGATATTTTGTTTTGAATGTTGTGAAATTAATTCAGACTGATCTGAATAATTTTACGCTTCGATGAATAATTATTTCACAGAAGGACGAAGCAGGCAAAATAATTGAGAACATTTTTTGACGTCAAAAACTCGAAAAAAATTATTTCCATAAAAATTATTTCCATTAGTTCTAAAACTGCCTTCCAGAGTATACATATTTTATAGTAAACACTATTTCTCTAAAGTCGATCATTCCCAAGATAATATAACTTTTATAGAAGAAATTCGCATGTGCCCCAATGAATAATAATTTTTTCAAATCAAATGCAATTGAGGGTCGACATATTTTTTACTTATTTATAGTTATTGCTCACAGAAAGACAAATTCTTGCGAAATTTTTGTAAAAATGATGAAATTGAAATATTAAATAGAATTATGAAAAGCGCATAACTCCGATTAATTTGAAACTCCGTATACTTGTGTATTCTTGTATTATGACGCGTTTATTACAAATATGATAATGAAAGTTGGCGAAAATTCCAATTTTATGGGGAAAACCTTGAAAAGCCCATAAAATTTATTTTTTTTGCGATTATCTCAGCTAATACGAAAAACTTTGCAAATTATTATGCATAAGATTTGTAGATCTCATCGAGATACATATATTTCATTGCAACCATTTTTCCACGAGTTACCTTTTCCGAGAAAACTAGTGATAATTTTGATGAAGTGTAAAAAATTTCAGTACAGTGTAGGCCATCTTGCAACGTTAGAACTTTTTCCGAAAAAAACGCCCGAGCCATGAAAAAACCTCTCCTCCGTGGCGTGCACTGTACTTTTTTTTGGTAGAGACGTGGAAAATGTGAAGCGTATCGTAGGGAGACGTGAATAAAATTAAGTAAAAAAATATGTAACTGCAGTGATTGGTCACAGGAATACTTACTTTTTCAGCAGGGGATAGGAATGAAATTTTTATTTATATCATCTGTTATGCATAAAAATAGTACTTAAGTCTTTTTAAGAAAGAGTAATTCCAACAGATTGAAATTGCTGTACTTTATTTCAGATTTACAGAGATATCTTACAATTCGTCGTATCATACGAACAGACTGCCGCATCGGGTCCTTAGTGTAGTTTATATAGGCTAATGAAAGCGAGAGCACTGGTGAAAGTGTGAGGGAAGAATGACGTAAATGTTTACGTATTCGGGTAGGCGTAACTATCCTCCCTTTAGACTGCGTTTGTCAATAAAAATAAGATTCGAGCCCTTTTAGGTTGAATTTCAATATCGGCTTGCAAAAGTGGTTGAATTTTTGTACTGTAGTTCACAACATGAGTTGGTGTTGCAACGGATGTTTTAACGCAGAAGAAAGATAGCTTTCTAGGAACGCAATTCTTTATACAATAAATTAATCCGCTTTAGTACAGTATAGGTACAATGTTTCGAAAGCTAGGGCTCCATAATCTAATTGATGTAACCAATCTAAACCTGCTTTATTTAAAACGATCCAATGACAAAAATTTATTTAAGAGAACTTGTTGAGGAACTCCAAAATATTCGCGTGGTAATTCCCACTGACAAAATTAATGAGTTTGTTGAAATTTTCCATATTATCGGAAACTCCATTCAATTCACTTTTAAAATGAAAACAAAAGTACTTTAAACTTTTTAGATTTATCTACAATCAGAACTGAAAATGAATTTTTAATTACGAATTGGTTAAAAAACCAACATCATCCGTTTCAATATCACAATTAAAATTCTCATCTTCCTTTTTGACAGAAGATGGTTCAATTAAAAACTTAGTGGATAGATGCATTAAATTGAGTCATGTTCATTTTCGGAGTGATAATCTAAATTGTATCAAAGAAACCTTACAATTCAATGATTATCCTCTACGACTCATTGAGAGTGTTAAGAAAGAAAGAACTCATGAAATCTATAACTGTTCCAATAATAATAAAAAACAAAAATGGTTCGATAATCACAATAAAAATAGTAGAATCTTAACCTCTTTTATATTTTACAGCCTTGAGAAACGCACAAAGCAGTATCGAAACGTCGGCCTTTTTTGTATAGATACTTTTCTTCTATTTTAACTAATAATAGTGGAAATTTTTGATGAACGAAAGACTGAATTAATATTCATTTTCTCCATTTTGAGAAATTATTTACATTAAAACTGTTTCCTTCCAAGTCTTTAAACGCCTGTGTGTGGCAATACTTGTTAATATATTCTCTGTATTATCGAGACTAAGTCGTGCCTGTCTAATATCATTATTAGATATTTGTTTAGGTAGTTGAATTAGTTTGTTACGTAGCACAAGGGTATGATTTTGGTCAAAGTTCGCATTGTAGGTCACATTAAAACATTTATAAAAGTGCTGTTCTATTTCAATATTTATATTCAATATGACGTAATTATCATTTATCTTGCAGTTTTTAACTGCTATTGAAATGGGTTGAACTATTTTTTTAGTTTTAAAGAAATCTTTACATGAGAAATCTAAGGTTAATTTGCCTGTAAGTATTACAATGTAATTGTTGAGTATTGGTACTGTTGGCATAAAGGTTTCTTGTGCAGTAGGTAAGGTGAATGATTACAGTTTAAATGTTGATATATTTTGAAAATACTCGATTCGCAGGTGTTTGTATCAATTAGCTAATTATTAGGTTGTCAACATTTACAAATTTTTCATTCTAATATCTGTCTACGATTCTGAAGAGTTAAGGTGTCGGTCGGGATGTAGGAGTCTCGATACTTTATTACATATTCATAATTGGGTACTATGTACATATCGACGTTGTGGTCCTCTTCAGGTATTGGAATAATATGTTGAAGGGAACCTTTCTCTTTTGCTAGGACTGGAATTAGGACCACGTATGTTAAAAGACCTCTATCTGTAGAAACTTCAGTCGTCGTGAACTCTAAAGGTTTTGTTTTTTATCTGAATCTCTAAATTGTTGATATCCAAGATTTTAGTTATTCTATAAAGGCCTTTCCATGACGAGTCAAGCTTATTAGTTTTTGGTTGACGTAAGAATTTTACCATTTGTCCTATTTTGTAAATAGGGTGAACCCGAGTTATGTTCTTATCAAGTCTTTCTTTGGTTTTCTGAAGTTCTCATTCAATTCGTTCGCTAGCTTTCCTTAAAATCAAATCATCTATGTTCTCTCATATTTCGATTAAATTTTCATGTGTTAGAGTTGGAGAAGTTGGTATTGAAGACAGAATGTTTGGTTCTGTCACGAAAGTGAGAGGGTCAAAGGGTGAAAATCCCGTTGTTTGATTTTTCATAGTATTTATTGCAAAGTTTACGTATTTAAAATTATCGTCCCATTCTTTGTGGTTTTGAACGGTTGCAGTTTGAATCAGATTCGTTAGAATTGAATAAATGCGTTCAATATTACCGTTTGACTGGGGGTGAAACGAAGTGGTTTTAACGTGTTGGATGTTTAAAGCCTCTTCGAATTGCTGAATCAATTCAGAAATGAAAGTTCTTCCTTGATCAGTAAGCATTGTTTTTGGTGCTCCAGACACGTATGTATAATGCTCAAATAATCCAGTTAATATAGATTCAGAAGTTTCATTCGGAAGTGGGATGAAAATGGTGTATCTCGTGATTCTATCCTGTAAACTCAAAATATACTTGTTTCCTTTAATTGTGTCAAGCAAAGGACCATATATTAAGCGCAATCTTGTCCTTAGGTGCTTGTGGAATATCGAAAATAATTTTTTTTTAAACGGGTGGTTTCGTTCAGTTGAAAGATAGGACATATTTTAACATAATCACTTACTTATCCATTTCGGGTCATTGTCCTACTAGTTTTTTCTAATGTATTACTTTACCCAAGGTAGTTTCAGTGATCTTCTTTCATAACTGTCTTCTTTTCTTCTTTTGTGAATTCACAAGTGTTACTTAGCCCTACAATAGTACATTTATTATTCATTACCTCTAGAATTACTTGTACAAAATAATGTAGCTATTTTTCTCCATTGAAAGGAGGTAAATCTTCTTTAGTTATATTTCTCTAGAGTTTACCACAAGTATTTGATTTATCCTTAATTTTTCTATGTTCTGGTTTCAATATCCACGTAGTAACATTCTCTTTAAAAGCTTTCTCATCTAATTCTGAGTCATCATCATTTTCAGTCTCTATTTCGGTTTCTGTTTCCTCTTCAGTTAAATCGTCATTCGGGGTAACGTCAAAATTTGATATGGCTTGTTCTAAAATATAATTTACTGGACAGAGTCTCGATAAGCAATCTGCAACTTCATTCTCTTTTTCTATTGCTAGGAGTTCTTTTTCGCTAGTTGTGTAATTTTCTTCATCCTTATTTAAAGTTCTGGAAGCGAAAATACTAGGATGTCCGTCTTGAGATAGTACGGCTCCTAGGCCTAGGTTTGAAGCGTCTGTAGTAAGTGTGAATTGCTCGTTAAAATTAGGATACCGAAGAACTGGTGCTGATATTGAGGCTGATTTTGAATAAAAAACTGCTATCTCACAATCAGGTGTTTAATCAAGACAGTTTTCTTTTGAGTTGATTTTATTAAAGGTCTGGCTATACTAGAGAAGTTCTTCATGAATTTTCTATAGTGACCGGCCAGTCCACTAAATGATTTTACAGCTTTTAATGTGTTTAATTTCTCAAAATCTTGAATTGCTTGAATTTCATCAGGATTGAGTTTAACTCCTCCTGCTGTGATGAGATATTCTAAATATTCATGTTTAATTTTCAAGAATTCCTATTTTGTAGGTTCGAGGGGTAGTCTCAATTCTTTAATCCTTTAGAAGACTAATTGTAAGTTATTATAGTATTCCTCAAGAGTACTGCCAAATACTACTATGTCATCGATGTATGCGCAAACAATTCTTCCCAATTAGGCCTCGAAAAGCGTTGTCCATCATACGTTGAAACGTTGCAGGGGCATTCTTCAGACCGAAAGGCATTCTTTTGTGCTCAAAATGTCCTCTGTCTGTAGAAAACTCTTTGTGTTTTTGTGAAATCTTATGGGACCTAAGCTTGATAATTTTACCTGTGTTCAATATGAACACATAACATGATTTACCTGTATTCTATTCTGATCATTTTTTATTGAAATTGATCAATTTGCAATAAGTGCATTCATGGTGTTTACTACAGCTTCGTATAGGTTACTATCCATACGTGCTAGGATTTGGGTAAGGTTTTAGGTTGAAGTGACAGAAGGTGACTGAGCTCTTCAAGTGGTTGGAGCGGTTGTGAAAGGAATAAATTAATAAATTATTCTTCGAGTGGATCGTCCGTGTCGGTTGCATAATCGAAAAAGACGCGCTACTGGTTAAATCTTCACAGTTTAATTCCTAACTTATTTCGTGTTTTTTACAATATTTAGTATATTTAATACAATAGTATTCGCAAGTATCGCGCTACGACAATACTGAGATACTACTGTGGTTCAGCTAATTTGTTAAGGCAGCCCTGCCCATATTGGGGAAGAAGACTCATTCACCACATGTTTGAAATCCACCACACTTCCCTCTTTTCGGGTCAAGAGGCTTGGGGGTGGTCGCTCTCGTGAAGTTGAGTGAGTAGAGGTCGGTGGTGGTCGAACTCGAACATGTGGTGAATGAGTCTTTTTTCCCGACCTGGGCAGGCCTGTCTTAAGCGAAGAAAATACTTTGGGAAAAGGGAGTAATTCTTACCCGAATCTCAAAACGTTGCCTCACCTAATGAGAAGTTAAATACTTTTTATCAGTCTTCTTCCGCAGACAGTAGAGAGGATTTATCTACACATACTCTTTGAGACTTGCTTCTATTAGCTCGCTTATATCAATTTCTCTTTATATAACTTACAGCGGTTCCCTCGATTGCTGGCTTGCGGTGGAAGTCCTCAGTATTTCCGATGACGCTTGCCTTGTGCCGAATTTCCATGAGTGACGTGTCTCTCACTGCTGTTGCTTACTGTTGCTGCTGCTGTGTTTGTTTGCACAGTTGTACCTTCCGACTGATTTCGGGCCTCGTAGGGTTTTTACCGCGATGTGCCGCGCATCCTTTAAATTAATATCTTTTAGAATTTTCTATTCAATTTTTTTACGTAGTATAGTACCCTACTTGGTTGAGGCACTAGCTATACAATAAATAGTACTTTATTCTGCTAACGGGCTTCGCCTTAGCAACCTCCAGAGTCTGTTAAGATTCTTGTTCAAAACTTGCCTTTTATTTTCCAGTGGTCTTCCAGGTGTCAAGCTGATTTTGGCAGGATCGCCAAAATTTTATGCGTAAAAATAGTATCTTAGTCTTTTTAGAATGAAGCAATTTCAACAGATTGGAATTGCGGTACTTTATTCAAGTTTTACAGAGATATCTTACAATTCGTCGTATCATACAAGCAGACTGCCGCACTGGGCCTTTAGTGTAGTTTATATAGGCTGTTGAAAGCGAGAGCGCTGGTGAAAGTGAGAAGGAAAAATGACGTAGATGTTTACGTGTGCAGGTAAGCGTAACACATCAAATATCTCGCAAACTTTCACTCGTACGAACAAATTGGATGAAACATAAAATTTGTAATTGATTCGTTATACAACTTTTGTTAAAGTTATTTGAAAAAATTTTTTTTGGTTCTCGAGATAAACGTGAAAAACCATGATTTTTATGGGGTTTTTATGGTTTATTCCATGAAAATCAAATTTTCGTCAATTTTCCTATGATTTTCGTAATCAGCAATTCAAAATACTTGAGTATACGGACTTCGAAAAAATCGGATGTTAGGGCTATTCGAAACTTCATCCATATATTTTTCACAGAAAAATTACAATCGGGATTAACTAAACAAATGATTAATTTCTAATATCTCCAGAACTTGATACATTCCAAGGCCTACGAAGGCATAACATTTAGATTCAGAATCAGAAGATCAATCTGTATCAGAATCATTACAGATATTTGATGGACACCTAAGATCCGACAAGAATGAGTATGTCCTCTCAACTAAAATCAGGACAAAAAGTCCTGACGCTTGGCTTTGAAGGTGTCCTACTAGACGAGAAAAAATTTCCGAACTTGTAGTCAAAGACAGTAACATTCTTCAACGTTATAGTTATAAGGTGATGTCAGTTTAATTTCTGTCAACAATTATTTGTCTTGACTATGACAGAAAATGTGTGAAAAAACAGAAGAAATAACCCTCAACTTCCAATACCTCGAATTAGAATGTCTCCACAAGTGAAAAAATTGTATCATAAATTCGAAAAAATTCATGTGTAATTGGAAAGTTTTTTTATTTATCAATTATTTTAATCAGTAAAGCTAAGAATATAAATATATTTATCTCGGCTCTGGATAGATGTCAAGCTGAAACATAGCTTGAAAGAAGTTTCTCGATTCAGGGGTTTCATTTAAAATGTTGAAAGTGTGACAGAATTGTTACTATGAGATAGGACTCGCCACGACTCTGCACGGAAGGGTTGCCGGGCCGTACGCGCGATGAGGCGGAACTCTCCGATGGGCCACGAAGACCCAGTCAACGGCGCGTTCCGTCGTCAGTCTAGTCTTCTCCTGTCGCTAGTCGTTGCAACCTAGTTATAAATGTGCCGATCACCGTGCCTCCAAAGAGTACTCGCTACCCTATCCTGGAACCGTATCCCGGAAGAGGACAACAAACTATCTTTAGCGGCCATTATCCGGGTCACCGCCAGAGCAGGGTCTTCCGCGCCTCTCACGAGGAGAATACTCATCGCCAGCACTACGCCACGGGCTAGTCATCACCAACGATTAATGTAAGTGGTAACAAACCACTTCTAATTTCAAACAGGCTTCTAATTATTGTGTGTTACCCTCATACTCGGCATTCCAGATCCTAATTTCCCCCCTCGGTCTTACTCCCGTGATACCTGGCGGCCAACCCAAAAAACTCACACTTTTACTATCAAGAAGCAAATTAAACCTGCCCAGAAAAGTGACACAAAACTCAGACTCGTACGAATTCTTACCCCTGGAACTTTTCTCTTATTATTTTTTGCATGATATTGATCCCACATGTCTTGCTATTTGCTCGAATTATCAATTTCATTGAAATACTGATATTCATGCATATGAAATTCTCGTAACTGAAATATGTGTGCAATTTTGTCTAATTGATATGCTCATATACAATGATTTATATATGCTCATAATTATGTACCTGTTTATGAAATTAATTCTTTAACTGTGATATGATATATATTAGAAGTTTTATGATTTGAAAATTGTGCGATGTTTTTAAGGATATTTCAATATGCATTCGCGTATCGTAATTTGAAGCTAAAGCGAATTACGTCAACGAATCCTATACGGAACTTAATTACATAAATCTTGCTCGTAAAAGACTAAAACTGGCTGAATTTTAGAAAGGAAGAGACTAGAATCAGTCTAAAAATAAAAGGAAGAATTCGGGGAAAAGATTATATTTTAGGGAACTTAAAATTTGGAGATTTTGAAAACTGAAGTCGAAAATTACGGAAAATTAAGAAAAAAATGAAACCTGAAAAGAAAATTACAATTTATTATCGTCATATATTTCAATCGTTGAGCGAGACGAAACTTTTAAGTACGGTATCGAGTTCGCATGTGCAGCCCGTACCCTCGGGAGTCCGACGAAACGTCACGCTACGTTTCCCGGAAACAAAGATTCAGAGATCGAAAATAAACATATTTTCGAATTCTTTACCCGTAATCTAACTGAGTAAAATCTTAATTAAAATTCTTCAAGCGAAAATTGAATTTTGAATTGTGAAACCAGATCTAATATTTACATAGCATGTTCTATCTTCACAAATTTTAACGCGATTTGAAACTAAATAACACTCAGGTCCAGTACAGTAAAGAAAACAATGGCTAATCCAACTAACACACAAAGCGACCACTATAGCTTGAATTTGGAAGGTTACGCTCCACACAAATAATTGCAATGCTCGAGAGATCAGAGTGTAGTATCTATATGTATTTTGACGCGCTAAATAGGAATCTGACCTTAGTTTTCCCTCAGCACGTTAGGGTTTTTCCTTAGACGCGGAAAATTCCCTAGAAAATCAGCTTTGTCGGATATGAAATAACCCTTGTTTTTAAAATCGGCTGGAAACAGGTGGGCGCATGATATCTTCATCTATTTTGGTGCGCTGAATACGAATCTGACATTAATTTCCCCCCAGCTCCCCAGGGTTTTCCCTGTACGCATAAAATTACCTAGAAAATCAGCTTTTCTGGGTATGAAATAACCTTTGTATTGAAGTTATCTGGAAGCATGTCAGAGCGTAATATTCTTGTGTATTTTGGTGCGCTGAATATGAATATGACTTTGATTTTACCAGTAAGTGAGGGTTTTCCCCTTGCCGTAGAAATTTCTTCAGAAAATCAGTTTTTTCGGGCATGAAATTAACCTTGGTATTAAAATCATCTGGATACAGGTCAGCTGTTACATTATTATGAATTTTAGTACGCTGAATACAAATATAACATTACTTTGTCCCCAGCATGTCAGGGTGTCATCTCCCTTGATGCGGAAGATTTCCTAAAAAGTAGGTTGTCCGTATTTAGAATCACTCTGGGTATTTAACTCATTTTTTCAGATGAATTCAATAAAAACGTAAATATCATACCCGAAAAAGCTGATTTTATGGGATATTTTCTTCATCTAGGGGGAAAAACTGACATGCGAGGGAGAAAACTATATCATATTTGCATTCAGCCCACGAAACTACATAAGGATATCATGTCTGACTTGTTTCAAGACGATCTCAACGCCAAGGGTAATTTCATACCCGTTAAAGCTGATATTTTGGGAAACTTTTCAGGGAAACTCTGACGTACTGGGGGAAAAATAATGTCAGATTCGTCTTCAGCGCACCAAAATACATGAAGATGTTATTCTCTGACCTGTTTTACCTAGGGTAATTTATACCCAGCAAAGCTGATTCTCTAGGGAATTTCCGCGTCTAGGGGAAAACTCTGACGTGCTCGGAGAAAAATATGGTCAGATTCGTATTCAGAGCCCCAAAATTCATATTGATACCATACTCTGATCTCTCGCGCACGGAACTTGTTTTTTGGGCCTGTCTAATCAGAAATATGGTCTCAACTTCATCCCAAAACATGGGTACCATCCCAAAAGCGATTAATAGGTCGATAGGTCACTGCAGTGGTTTCGTTAGGAAAAATGCGGAAACCCCAACGACTATTAATAGGTTATACAGAGACTGGATGAATCAGAGAACATCGACTGAATCAATTCGCATTACAAATAATCAACCTTCACTCCACGACCTTACTCAAATTTCAAACAGAATTCCAAATAGTACCTTCTTTTGGGATGGCGAAGATTTACCCGCAATAGGCGCGTCAGGCCCAAGAAATAATTTGAGACAACTAAACAACGAACGTTTCAAACGCGATTTCTATTTAGAAAACAAAACGCATTTCATTTAAGAATCTGATGAACTTTTAGAAAAAGTGGAGTATAACAAATTTATGAACCAACTAAAAACAAGATTTTTTAGAGAAAAGGAAGAAAGGGCAAACAATTTGATGCCTAGATGAAACCCGCCAGCTCACAGCTCTTTTGAAAGTAAAAGAAAAGGAACAGAACCTAGTTACAAGAAAAATAAAAGCGAATCTCATAATAGACAATCAGAACAATTCGATTTCAGGGTGAACTTAGAAGAACCTCGTCAACTGTCTTACAACAATAGACTTAATAAAACAAGAATTAATAATGTCAAATCACATAATAGCAACGACTGTGAATCATCAGAGGACAGAAATAATTCAAACCAGAACAGATCCCGTGGACTCTCAACAACAAACAACAGGTCAAACAGACTTTTGCGAATTCACATTGATAACACAGATACGCAGTATGAATCCGACAATCAAATAAATAATTAAACAATTCCAGCCACTTATTTTCCTATCGGCATAATACAAACGCCGTTTCAAATTATGATGAACTGACCAATTAAATTCCGAAATAATAAAGACGAGAGTCCCGCGCAGTTCTTCGAAGAACTAAAACGATTTGAAAGGGGTTATAAAATGAATGATCCCGATATATTGGAAAACTTAGATGCATTATTATTTGAAGATGCTAAAGACTGGTATTCGATAAATGACTAGAATTAAAAAATTATTTACTAAGTTGTATCCTAGAAAAAGTAGCGAATGGGAATTACATAGAGCTTATGAAAATCTTAGAAATGAACACAAAATGTACATAAAACGGAATGACTTCGAAACTTTTGAGCAATTAGAAGATTTAGGTGAGGAATGAGAAACTGAGTTAGCCAAATCCAAAATTCAAGGGAAAATATTACAAATAACCAAATTAAAATTGAGGATAAAAATGAACAAAAGCGTTATAATGGTAACGGGAATAAAAATAATTCCGAGAATAACAAAGAAGACTTAGGGGAAAAGAGAAACGGCCAAAATAATAATCAAAATGTGGAAAAAACTCAGAATAATCAGTGTGAAAAACGAATATCATCAAAATTTCAAACCTAATTTCAGACCTAGATTCCAAACTAGATTTCAAACAAATTTCCAACCTAGGTTTACAAAAAAAAAGACGCAGATATCTTCACGACCCTCATAACCAGATGTTACCAACATTTACCCAAATTTCTCTAGACTCAATCCAAGGCAAATAACGGAGACACGGTCGATATAATTGGGTAGGTAGTAATCCCAATTATAATCAAGGATAAAGCGAAACACTTGATGTTCAGGTTAGTCCCAACATTAAAATCCGTAGGAATTCAAACTACGGACATGCTAAAAGCCCTACGAACGACCGTTGACTATGACTCAGAAACTTGGTGGTTACGACGAAGACCCCCACCCGCTATCTTGCGGAAGCCTACCCACAGCCACTACAAAGCTTAACAAAAACAGTCCAACGTTAAAAGGTAGCAAAATTCCCCTATTACCTATCAATCTTGACCAATCACCTGAAGCACCAAACGCCCAAACTCCTGCAACGAATCCTGCGAAAGATATCTCAATTTTAATGAGCATCCCCACAAGTAACAAATGCCAACACCTAGAGAGCATCCCGTTCCAAGACACTAGCGACGATTCAAGCACTCAAGACTTATTTCGTTTAGGTAAACCTAGAATTAGTAGGAACAATAGGTAAAATAAGTCAGGAAAATTATTTTACAACAGGAACCTAAGGTAAAAAAATACGGAAGTACCATCCAACATCTTTGTAATGGAGAAGCATATACATATCTTGGAATACCGCAAGCGAAAACCCAAAATGTGCATATGTTAAAAACGGACCTTGTAAAGAGGTATCGTCAAATTCTCAGAAAAATTTGGGCTTCCGAATTATCTGGAAAGAATAAGATCCAGGCGACTAATATGCTGGCCGTTCC
>JAABKJ010001718.1:0-29928 GCA_011634705.1 Andricus grossulariae
TAAATCCACTTAAAACTCGAACTGCAATCTTAGAGGCTTCTAAAAAGATTCTAACGATTCCTAACGGGTATTTTTACTAGGGCATATTTAAAAGACAAATTTTTAAAATCGACTACCGGAACTGGTTCTTCTGAAGAAGGAAGATTCAAAATTATTCTCTTAGGGGTACTTTTTGATTGAGGTTCGCAACTTCCTCCATCTGTTGGCCCTGTTTCTCGTTTAAAAGAATAGAAAAGTTTCTTAGTCCCTGCTTACTGCTTAGCTCGAGATTTTTCGAGTTCGTGCCTTTTCCTCAATTTACAATAATTATACTCGTGACCTACTCTCTCGCAATAGGTACATTGTTTGCTCTCTCTATCCTTTACATTTTGTTCTTTTTCCTTTTTTGGACAATTTCGCTGAAAGTGTCCGTATTCCTGACATTTAAAGCACTTTATGGAATCTATGTTACGCTTTGGCTTAGAATTTTCTTGAGCTCGCATATGAGCTATACGTCTATATGCATTCGGACCTGACTTCGTTTTAAAATCTGATTGTGACGAAGTAGAAGGGATCGCAGCAGATTCAACAGACCCATGCACTCTTCCCCAACTCTTAATCCTTTGTTCTGCTTTAATTGCAAGTGCAATCGCGTCATCTAAAGAATGTATTTCTTTGTCGGAAATACTCATATAAAGATCCATATCCAATTCGCGCAAAAAATTGCCAACAACCGTTTCTTTATATGCTTCACTTCTGCCGACCCCCTTTTTCCCAGGAGTGTTTTCTAAAACTTGACTTATGAGCTTGTTCAAAATTTGATTTACACGAGCCCCATATTTTCGAATAGTCTCACCGGGACTTCGTTTAATATTAGCCAAAGTTTGTAGTAATTGGCTGACATCTTCTTCTTGAGAATAAATTCATTCAAGAGTTTTTAAAATATCATTCAAATCTAAATCAATTTTATCTTGAATGTGATTTCGCGCTTCACTCATGATTTTAATAAGATTCAACATTATAAGATATGGTATTTCAAATTCTTTAGTCGCATCAATTACGGCTTTACAATGTTTAAGAAATAATTTTACAGACATGTTTTTCCCCGTAAATTCTGCAATGATGTCTCTAACCATTCGCGACATTTTTTCCGGTCCTGAAATTTTATTTATCTCAGAAGCAGATCCTGAAGAAGAGGCAGCAGGAATCTGAGGTCTCTGAATTTGCAATTCACCCTCAACGCCGTCATTTTGATCAGATGCTGTGGATATTAACCTATCGCTTTCACGTAACGAACCTAATGACTTAGATTTCGAAGGTCCTACAGGACGATCTTTGCTATTTATTCTAGCTTTCTTGGGAGGTGAATCTTCATCTGCCTTCCTTATAGATTTTGTTGAATGGCGTTTCCTAGCTACAGGCGGCATTTTGTAAATAATATAGAAAAACTTACAGTTTTGTGATGGTTCAGGCCTCTTAATAAAGTTAAGACTTATTCACTTTCACTTTGACACTAGTTCCACAGAAGTATAGTCCAGAGAGGTCTGAAGTTCCTGGAATTTGAGGAAGGTCCTTGAAAATTATGACTTCCTCCTTTATCCCATAGAGTCCCTCTGGTCCTTTCTATGTCCCTCGGAGCCGTAACCCTCTTCCGTATCGAGCCGGTCCAACGTTGCTGTAACCCTCTTCCGTTCTGGGCTAGTAATCTCGTTCTGGTAGCCTTCCCTCGATGATCTTGGGACTGTGTGATTCTGCGTGCAAAATCCTTTAAGCTCGCAGTTGACAGAAGGAAATAATTCGTGGAATCTTTCTCAACTGACTACGACCTCGGTGCAATTGGCAACACCCTAGGTACTGTGAGTGAAACCACGCTAAACCCTGGTAGAAGGTCGCGGCTTTCCTCAAAATGTAACGTGAGCACTTTTAAAGTTTATTGAATGTTACTGTTTATTTCAAAAATATTCTTGTATTTCACTTCGTATTGTTTATTTTTGTCCTTGTACTTCACGTCACGGAAAGTTTTCCAATTTAAAATATTGCCGCTCTACTCTGTCGATAATTCAGTCTTGAACGATGATTCAAATCCACGCACTATGAAACACTAGTAGAACAGTTTGTGTTTGGTAAGACGCGCACACTCCACGTTAAATGTCAATGACCTAGTTTACGGTGCAGCATCTCACTTCTGACACCAATGTTACGTCTCAGGATCTGCAGTCGAATTTCATTCCTTTGTAGCCATTTGCTGACTCGTTAAAGGAGAGTTTGGAATGCTGCCGTTGAATGGTGGAAACCACTACCGCAAGACTAGGTCAAGTTCAAATAAAAACACCATTGTTTATGTTCACTGAATCACAATATTGATTCAATAGTTTATTTAATTTTATTGTTCACAGGTGGTTGATGCACACTAATGCCATAATTAATCGCGAAACGCGTTGCGCTACAAGCTTGTATTTATTTTAGTCTGTGATTTAAATTAAATCATAAATTTTATAAGTGCAAAATAACAGAACTGAAAGTCGCAGGTTAAAAGTTGTTTTTAACGGGTTCCGAGATACAGAATCTGCCTTTCTTTGGCTGTAAATGCTTTTTTATAACCTTCGAATTGGAGGAGACTTATTCCCTCTCTTCGGTCATGAACCAATCACATTGCTTACGTCATGGAATTGTACTACAGATTAGCCAATAAGAAAGTAGGTCAATTCACTCCGACTACAGGATATAAGTCAGAAAATGAGTCATTCGATGATTGACATGTCTAGACACGAAAAAGTGTAAATAAGTCCAAAGTCCATTTTACGTCCGGTCTGACTGGCGCCATACACTCATCAATGATACTAAATTTAGACCTATGACTCACTAAGTAAATAAACACTTCACCTTAAGACTCAATTTATTATGTACTACGTAGAACTTTGAGCTAACATAACCTAACTTCAGGATAGAGCGAGTGAGTACTGCGTTATACGTAATTATTTCATGTATCTAAAAGCCTGCAACTTGTTTACGTTTTGTAACATAAAGTTTCTGATACATGAAACTTCCTTTCATGATTTTGAATTTGAAAGTAACTTATTTTTGTGACAATATTCGCGAAAATTTTAACATAAGTCTAATAGGTATAATTGATACTACGCGCGCCTAGTAGAGGAACTGTGAACTAAATGGCCGCTTACTAAAACTATGAACTATTTCTCATAACGGAATACTAATAACATAACTAAATCATAGTATTTTTACACTAAACATAGGCCCTAAGGTTCATGAAACTTTAACGAAAATAGGTTTTTATGAATCTTGGAAAGTTTTCAACCTCGGAGGTGCGAAGCTATCACTGTTTCGTAACCTTGAAGCCATACCCGCGTGGCGACTCCGCCCTGGTTGCCATGAAGTCTTTAATGGTGAGTTTGTCGTGACGTCACGCCTGGATGACATGACGCTGAAAGATCAATGGAAGATGGCGGCCAGGTAGAATGTTAACTAGACAGGGTGTTCGAGGTCCGCCATTTTGGATAAAAATCGATTACCATTGAGACGCGGGATGGTTGAACTATGGTTTTTAATAGGTTCTTTACCCAGGGTACGCTAGTAACTCCTGGTAAACATCTGGTGCGACGACCCGTCCCTGGATTCTGTTGTCGTTGATCTCGGATTTGACAGGTGGAGGTTAGTTAACATAAAAACAGATATTTCGAGGAATAAATCATCTAAATGAACAATCTTTTTGGCTCGTTCATGTGGAATTTTAATTGAAGTGACAGGTATGTCAATTTTCCCCTGTCACAACAAATAAGCAGACTCGATATCGTTCCTGAAGTATCACGTAAATTTCTTTCAGCCAAAGCTCAATTCTATAATATGTGTAGATTTATAACTTGTATATTTTTTTAGGGCACGGGAAATAGCTATCTTATTTATTAAGGTTTATCATTTGACAAAATCTGTTTTAGCGTAATGGTTAGTTATTTGTTATTGGACGGCACTTATTTTTTAAAGAAATTAGTTGACAACAACTATTTCCCATATTTCTTAAACACGCCAGCAGAGAAAAAAGTTGTATTACTGTATGCTGCCAATCCTAAGCCTGGAATAAGGGCTCGTCCATATATTACGTGAGCCGTTTTTCTTTTGTTTAAATAAAGATGAGAACAGAATTGCTGTGAAGTTGAGAAGGACACAACGATATAAACAAAAGAAAAACGGCTTACGTAATATATGGACGATCCCTAAGTCTGAAGTTTCGTCCTGGAGTAACTCACAGGACTCTTAAGTCTAATTTTAATTTTTATTACAATATTTTTTTTAAATTAATTGCAGAACAAGACTACTGCTGCATGACCAGCCACAAAGAGACGATCGCCCCTCCCGCTGAACAACTCGGTGCATACGAATTCCGCTCACGGTCAGGACTTTATCTGCAAGCTTTCGGGCCCTCTTTATTTTCTTCCTGCATTCCGCTCGCGGTACCATTTAGGTGGGCGCACAAGAACTCCGCCCATTTAGATTTTAGTGGCCCTCTCCTTCTACTTTGTTATACTACACTGACCTACTGACTATATTTGAATTTTCCTGAAGATTCAGCTTTGTGCGGAAAAAATTACATAAAATTCATTTATTGCCCTGTTGGAAATTTTTTCACAAAGATACAAAAAAAAAGTAAACCCACTTTTATAGGAATTCACAGATAAATACAATAAATTACAGGAAAGTACAACTTTCGGAATACTTTTGAATTCTAAACTTTTAAGATTTGTATAATTCAAACACTCAATAATTTACGCGTATATATGGAAGCTTTTAAGACATCTAAATTGACAAATTGGTCATTAAAAGCTGCCAAACTGCGTCGACAAATATGTGCGTATTATTATAGTTTTACTAAATTTTCCGTCACCCTGGCGCGCCAACTATAGCTCACAATATTGCTTGAAGTAAGGTGGTACAAAATTTTGCCGCTTAAAAAGTATACATACTATGGGAAATGAACCAATTTTTTCTCGAGCAGAGGGTGAACACGACCACGAATCTCTGACGGAACGAGTTTTGACCCAGCACACTGTGAGTAACAGTATCAAGAGAATACCTGATGAGCACATATTCAAAAAACCGTCGAAACTAATTTTCCGCGAATTGGCTGAAAACTCGATTTAAACGTTAACGAGGAGGGACAATTCGCATGTCAAATTGTCCAGCAAAGAATCGAAACTTCCGACTTCTATAAATGATACACAGAATTATTTGGACGCAACCGAGATAAAAGATGTCCAGGGCGACAACTTCCTCCTGCACAACGATGAGGAGAAGAGTATAGTGATCTTTTCAACTATACCAAATTTGAAGTTTTTAACCGAAAATCAAGAGGTTCTGCTGGGAGACGGAACCTTCGAATTTTGTGTGAATATTTGTTTTAAAACTGTTCACCGCACGTAGTTTTTGCAATGGATTTTATGTGCCTCTCGTATTTTGCTTGCTGGAGGACGAAAAATAAAGCACGTACACTGAGGTTTTTTCTGTGTTAGTGGAAAAATGTAAAATCAATGGACTTGAAAAGTTGCAACCGGAACACATTGTAATAGGCTTTAAAATTTCCAACCATTTGAGCTTCAATTGATGATTTCGACAAGCTAACCTTCATTGGATGCCGTTTTCATTTAGAAAAATCATGGTAAGATATATATAGTTATATACAAGTTAATGATTTTCTTGAAAGACCGATTTCTTATAAAATCAGACAAACTGATCCTGGTGATGCCACATAATTATTTAGGGCTGAAATACATATAATTGCTTTCCATGGCAAAATATAAGAAACACAGTTTTTATTTTTCATCACAACGCATCTTGGAAACAAATCGATATTATTAACTAATCTTTATGGCACACAATGGTGCAAATCGTGAAAATTTGTTCCAAAAAAAGTCCAGAGTTGACAATTCTTAATTGATTTTGAACTTTTTTTTAAAGACAAATTGTCACCTATATTTTGTGGGCCTGAATTTGAAAAAAAATGTTTCTCTAAAATTGTTTTATTGATTTTGACAACACACAATATATTTCAGCCACAAACAGCTCTAGACATCGCCAGGATCTGGCTGCCCGATTTCATATAGTGCTGATAAAAGTATTCTCGCATAATCTATTTATAATCTATTAATAATGATTTTTTTCTTCGGGTGGAAGAAAATCCAACAGCTGGGTCTAAGCTGGGAGTTTAAGGATGCATACTCAGCAATTGGAAAATGGCCCCGCTTCGTATTTGGATTGAAGTACTTAAATCCTGAGGAAGTAGGAGATGGCTTTATGGATCTAGTGGCTATCCAGCCAGTAGATACACGTGTGGACAATTTTGTAATTTATTTAGTGGAAAATTACGTCGTTCCAAAAGCCCTCTTTTCTCCTGTCGTGTGGGCTTCGGCGAAAGCTGATCTGTAGAGAACAAGAAATGCTTGTGAATCCATTCATTCCAACTTCAAAGCTGCGTGCGGGCCTCAACACCCAAACAATTTCAAATTTTTGATATGGGGTAGTTGAAACTCGAGGCCGTTTCCCTTCTACTGCTGTTCCGTAGGATCTCACGGTCTGGCTGTCTAGTCTCAGAATTTTCAAGATCCGTTCAAGATGAGGAATAGCAAGGCGGATGTCGAGAACAGCAAGAAAAGATAAATAGAGGCCTCGAATTTCGAGCCAATTCAATGCGGCGAAAGTGCAAGGCCTTGGAAAACGAGGCCTTGCCTTAACCTTGTCTTGGGGGCTTGAGTTTCCTCCGCCATATGTTTCCTTCGTTGAACCGACCGCCTGGAAAGGTCTAATAAATTTAAATTCTTGTAGAATGATTGTAGAAGGAATTGTTTAACTTTTCTTAAATAGATACGCCGGGAATCGTGAAAACTGGTAGATTCCGAATATTTTATTTTCATATCGTTAATTTAGAAATTAAAAAAGATTTATCCAATTTAAACATTATTTTCACCCCCTCCACTCTCACTCGAAAAATCCTTTCAATATAGATTTTAATACTCGGACATATAACTTGAACTAACTAATAGTTTCAGAAAAAATCTAAAGGTATCGTTGGATGCGTCTCGGCCGGGAAAAACTTTCTAAAAAGTAGACTAATGCTTTAATTAATGCTTATAGTAATATTCAACTTTGAATTATGTTTTGTGATCGATGGACTTTCGAAATCTAAACACATTAACCGAAGCAATCTGCCTATGAGGAAAGGATGTTGGTGATCCAACGTTCTATCCTACTAAGCCGAGATTGTTCCATCGACTTTATGATTAACGTGGCACTGATAGGGAGAAAGCGAAGAACAAATTTCGCGTATTTCTTTACTCCTCTTGAAGGAAAAATAAAAAGGGATTGCGGGATCTCTTTCCGAAGAGGATAAAATATTGAAACAGTTTCATCATCGCCCTCTGAATGTACTTGAATTCCACATTCATGTTCTCCCAAAAAAAAACGTCAGTTTTGCGTGTGATGTGCCTGTTAGCGATGTAGATCCTTCTATAAAAACAAGTTTCCAAAATAACTTAGGATATGTCTACTTAGATGCGCCAGATGTATTTAAAAATGAAAATGTATAAGCTAAATTGTTACATATGCAATTGCGAAAAGTTTTGCCAAAGCATGACTTGAAAATTCCTTGCCTGCTAAAGTTTAGGAGCTTCCAAGAGAGAAAAACTTGTAAGCCCCTGATAAATTTCGTTGAATATGCTCACTGTAATTAGCCTGGTTGTAATGTAAAATACAAATTTGAAGTAATGCTGAGACAGAATATTGTTAACATTCGGGTGAGCACAAACGGTACTGCAGATCCTGCATCACATACATTGGCTTTGACTTACCAGTTGCGTGGTTAAGAGAGATGTGTAGCGAAACAGCACTTATTATATATAAAGCCTGAAACTTTTCAAATTCAGCAGTGTGTGAAATTAAATTAACGCTTAGCAAAAGAAGGAAACTATTCACTTCAATCTCTTCCAGTAATACAGAAGGCTAGATCGGAAGAACTTGGAAAGAGTGATTTAGATTCAGACAATAGGATTGATCTTCTGAAATTATTCACTACAAGGAAAACGGGAAATCATTCATTTATAGGACGATATGTAGTTAAGGCGTTCATATTATTATTGTGTCTGTTTCAACAAATCAGCTTCCTAAAAATGATTTCTTCGGAAGAAATTATTTTTATGTTTGATGCAACAGGTTTCATTATTTTCAAACTGTTTCCCGGGTCCAATAAAGTGTTCTTGTACACCGGCGTGATTAGGATTTTCGAAAAACTTATTCCATTGTTTCAAATGATTACGAACAGCCACACTGGTAAAAATATAAGAGAAAGCTTGATATTCTTTAAAGAACTTTGGATCGAGCATAAAATCAAATGGCCTCCATTCGAAGCTGTTATCGCGGATTGGTCTTGGGCAAGTATAAATGCGCTAATGGAAGCTTGGAATGGAACGGACGTTATTACGTATGCAACAACTGCACACAAATTAAAGGAAGAAGATCTTTCTTAAGTTCATGACAATACTCGCCCATCGTTCGGTTTGAAAGGATCTTTTACTCAAAGTACAGTATTTGTACATCATACTATTACCGAAAAAAAAAAAAAAACTAATCGAGTAGTTGATGCCATAGCTGCAATGGAAGAAAATAAAAGAGGTAATTTTGAAGAAGTTGACCACTGATACGGCACGATGATTCGGATGAAGAGCAAGAGACAACGTTTGGGTCCAATGCAAATACTCAGTACAAGAACAGTCCCATCTTCAACGATTTTGAGAACAGTATGCGAAAGTTTTACCTTTGATTGAGAATTATGATGAGGGAGAAGGTGAAAACAATGATTTTGCTTCGAACGTTTTTGCAGAATATTTGCGTCAAAATCTACTACCAAAAAAGGCCAAATTCGTATGAATGGCTTTGAAACGGAGTTATAGATTATTGTGTGAGTATTGCTCTTAATGATTCACATCACAAAATGTATTTCTATTAATTAGATTGTAAAAAGAGGGATCAACATTTTTGTGAAAACGCAATACACTAATACAACTCTTGAAGAAGTTAGAGAAATGTGGAATGGAAACCGCTACTTGTTCCCACCGCTGAATGAAAACTGAGTGTTCTTTGAAGCAGGTGAAAAATCCGAAACAAGGCGATGGTTATAATTGTGGTGTATTTGTTATATATTACATTATAGCAATTCTTAAATATACGCGCCTTGACATACAGCCTTTTAATCCAAGAGTCTTCTGGCAAAATCTTCGCCATGATTGCAAAAGGAAAACACTGAGCCTTGAGAATCGATGTCTTATTCATGATTGTGATAAGAACAAAAGAAGTAAATGTTAAACAAAATGTATTTCTTGTAATAGACAAGTTCATAAATCGTGTGCCAATTCTCGGGAAAATTTATCGTCGAAGGTGTGGCTAAAATATGAGTGTAAGTTGTGTGTGACTTAACTATCTCACAGTGATATGTTTCTAATTCATGCTTATTTCATTTTTTGCACTTTTTGTGAACTTTCATTGAGACACTCGTTCATTTTGCGTTTGCTTTCACCTGTCCAGTAAATTGCAACCTATGATATAAGTTGATTTCAATACTGATAGGACGTTAAAACTAGCCCTAAACATTTTTTAACCAAATTGAAAGTAAAATAAACTACAATTGAGTAAGGCTAATTCCTACAATAAAAAAATTCCCACTGATATTTTGGATAATTGTTTAACAACAAAAGCGATAGATTGTGGATTCACTCAAGGGAGAGATGATGGCTTATTTTTAAATTATTTAAATTAATTTAGAAAATCACTCTCATATAAAAATAAGCAAGTAGTGCAAGTTAGTGCAACCATGCACAACGAGGCCTTTATCGTGAGATAAAGTACAAGGTCATTACAATGAAAGTTGCACACACTAAATTATTATTTATTAAATTTCACACAATTAAATGCAAATACGCACAACGAGGTCTCCACAAATATATAGATTTCAAAGTTGTTGCATTAATTGCAGCACACTAATAAAAAAATGTAAAATCCAAAAACTTAGTCTAATTATTCGAATTCTAACGAATTTGGATAGATTAGTGGACGGAAATTTTAATTGAAGCAAGAGAATCCGTTGAGAGTGGTGTTCCTTGAATGATGCTTATTCCATTCAAATTTCTGTCTTCAATGAAAGGTAGATCAAAGAGACCAAGAGAGGCTCCTTCCTCGTAGAGGGTCGAGTAGGAAGTCGTCGGTACCGATACGGGGATCAATATATAATGTGCATTGGTCCCACGCTATTCCTACTCATTAGCCGATGGTGCGCGCAATCGATCGTATGATCGAAAGATTTCGTGAATCATCCCTTCGTTCCACCTGCTTATCCACTTATGAGTCAGAGGCGCATCAATATAAATGTTCACCCGTAGCTTTATGATTTAATTCTGATTATGAAAATAGAACGGATCGTCTCATATTGTTCTTCTAGAAGAAAAGAATATACGGAAGTTCAGCGGTGAGTGATTTGCTGAAACATTCTCGACCAATAGTTGCGCGCAAACCTCTTTCATGAAAGGATGCAGGAGAGGTCTAAGTATTATGCATGAATGATCGGATTAATTAAATTGAAATTATGTCACGCTTATACCCATTCTTTCCTTCTAGCTTGCATCTCATCTAATACCAAAGTAGTTTCGCTTCAGTGCACAATATTTCAAAATGCTTCAAAATTTATTTTGTAGTGAGTGTCAGATTACGATGAAATTCCATTGGGATTCATATCGTACCAGCTCTTCTGCTCAATATAAGCATAAAGAGAGACACAGTGAAACTCATTTTCATTCAGCGATATAATCACGTTATTGTACAATGCGGCTAGCTCTAATAAGTTCAAGAGTCGCACGTCTGAATATTTTACCAGCTGTTACTGCAATGTAAAAACCCATGTCACAGTTCAGACAAGCAATATCTCTTCTGCATAATGTCAATCATTGAGGACAATATTGTCACAGTAATCTATATGAGATCATTGCTTGCTAGGTGTTTTCGTGAAAAGTTATTTTATCTCATCCGTATAGATGGAGAACTTTCTGTTCTTCATGGCTCAACATTCATATAGCGGTGCCATGGTAAGGAGCATTTCAAACGAAATAATAATCTTTATCTACTATGACACCATTTAGAATTCGTATTTAAGCTTCCTTTGGTTAAAGACGGTGCGCCTTATTTTTGAACGCATTTGAGCTTTCGCCGTTTACACCAAGATTTTTTCGCATTCAGATCACCCAGTTCATTTTTTGGTATACTATGTTTGCGGTATTCACTTGCATGTTGCTCCAGAAGGAAGTTTTGCTAATCTTAATCATGCCCGTCCTGCATAATTAAAATCTGTACAGCTTTTGCTTGAAGTCTTTCCTCAAGTTTTGCTGTGATGGGCCCAACTTTTATGTTTCTTTACTTTCTTTTCCTGTGCAGGAAGTACAAGACGATAGAAGTTTTTCGAACATATTTCTTACAAACACCGGCGATGAAAGATAATTGTCTCTATATTCCGCCTCACCGTCATGTTTAGTTGAGAGTCATCGCCATTTAAGTAAATTTTTATTACCACAGAGTTCTTTCAAGCGAAACCTTCACTGAAAAAAAAAAGTTTTGGCTGACCCAGGCACAATTTTAGCTGGATTTCGTCTTCTAAGAAAATATACTTGTGTGACCTAAATATTTAGCTGTTTTAACTCAATTTTGCCATCTACAAATTTTGTAAAAAGAAAAATTTAACTAAAACAGCTTTATATTTAGGTAAGACAAATAGATATTTAGGTAACAGAGCTATATTTTCTTAGAAGACGAAATCCAGCTAAACGTATAGCTGGGACGAATTTTTTCAAGGGCGGGATCATTCTCTGACCTGGAGAATTTTAAACTGAATGGCAGTAATTCCGCCATTGTACTGAACCAGTTCAGATGACATAAAGTAAGGACAATTTCTTAGTAGTAATATTGATCAACTAGTGTTACACTTGCAGTCACGCTTTTCAGTGACTACTATGAATTTCAACTTATAGTATTTTCTTCCAAAGCGTAATATATGTATTGTATCACACTAAATTCCAAGGCGTACAATTTTTATCCGCAGATGGACCATTTTGTTACAGTGGGAGAAACAATTGACAAAAATAAAAGTACAAATTACACCTAAATTCAAATCTTCCTACGTATAAAGTCAATTTTTTCACACTGAAACGAATTCATTTACTTTGGATTAAAATTTTACGCATTGGGATTTCCTTGGATTGTACCATATTGTATTAAATATTATTGTATAATATTCTGTACTATTGTAATATATGTGTACAGTATATTTGACTTATGTTTTATTGTATTATCTTTTATTGTATTATATTTCATTGTATTATATTTTATTCTATTGTATTGTGTTATATTTTATTGTATTATAGTTGCATATCATATTTAAGTGATATTTTATCATATCGTATTATATTATATAACTATCAATTACAATATAAATGTTTTAAAAATTTTTTCACATGATTAAAGTAAAAGCATTCTATCATAGTTCAAGATCGTTATCTGATTGTAATTTATGATAAATTGTTGTTTACTTATTGCTTAAACAAATTGTCATTATTATAAACAATATAATGGTTTAAATAATTTTTTTTGCGTCATTAAAAAAACTCCTAGATATATGGTCGAGACACATTCAACGATACCTTTAGATTTTTTTGAGGACTATTAGTTTGTTTTAGCTTTATGTCCCAATATTGAAATCCACATTTGAAAGATTTTTCGAGTGAGAGTGGTGGGGATAAGAACAATTTTTTAATTGGAGTTGTTACATTTTTAGAAATATATTTCTATTCTATTATATTCGAAGAACGTCATCTGGTTGTCATTTATTATAAATTGTCGTTCACGTATTGTTTAAACAAATTGTAACGTATAAACAATACAATTGTTTAAATAATAGTTTTTTGCATGATTAAAATGCTCCTAATGATATGGCCGAGATGCATCCAACGATACCTTTAGATTTTTTTCTGGGACTATCAGTTTTTTTCTAGCTATATGTCCGAATATTGAAATCCATATGTAAAGGCTTTTTTGGTATGCAGTGAGAGCGGAGGGGATAAAAACAATGTTTGATTGATGAACAGTTTGCTATGAGTGGTTCTTTAAAGTTGAAAATAGTGGTATCTTTATTTAGTTTGTATTTATTTAGTGTTAGTTTAAATTATTGTACGATGAACAATCTAAAACGTAATAAATTGCTATAAACATTGTATTTGTTTGAATAATTATTTTAGCGCGGTGTATGAAAAAACCCCTGGAAGTATTTTATTGAAGTATCTACTAATGTGCTTGAAACCATTTTCAGACTGATACATTTGTTTGTATTAAGTTCCGAATTGATTATAACAATTTAGTTGTTTGAAAATCTTGTTTTTTTCATAATTCGAAAATCCCCTAGAGTTATGGCTGAGACGAAATCAGATGTTTTTGGTTTTTTGATAGGACAATTACTTTTGTATAAATAAATTTCCCAATTGTCAAATCTATATGTATAGCTAAATTCAGGGTCGTCCACGTTCACTCCTTGATGGTTTATAATAATATTTATAATATAATATTTATAATAATATTTATAATATGATATTTATAATAATATTTATAATATATATTACAAATCAAACTATAAGTCCTATCGAAAAAGTGAAGGTACCCGTAGATTCATCTCGGCAATATCTCCAGGTGTTTTTTTTCATTTTTTTTAAGTCAATTTTAAAAAAATTATATTATTTATAATTTTCAGGAATTTATTCAACAATAATGGTAAGAAAATAAAAGTTACTTACTGAAACACAACGTGCCCTAAAGTATCATCATTGGAAACAGAAATGTTCAAGAATGCAAAAAAGTTAGTTCAAACATTTTTTTTATACCCTCAACGTTCACTCCTTCACGCTACACGATGCAGCGTATGGATTTAAAAATTGTGCCTTTTGTGACAGAGTAAATTTCACATACCAGTCACTTCAGGTAAGTTCAATTGAAAACGGATTTACGGAAATGTAATCAGGACCAGGAGCGAAAGTCACACCACGACCAGGAGCACTCGTCAAAAATAATACCTCTAGATTATTTATTCCTCACACACATCTGTTTCCATATTTACAATCGTCATCTGTCAAAAATGGGAGGCCGACAACAACACCACGAAAGCCAGCGATAAGTCGTCATATCAGCAGTTTAGCGGGAGTTACTAATGCACTCTTGATAATGGACCTATCACCAGGGTTGCACGGTTACGCGTAACTCGAACTTTCATACGCATAATACGTTTTTTACGTATTATACGTAAAAATGTGATGAACGTAAAAAATGGCGGACATGAAATGTGGGTGGTGGTGGCGGGTGAGGGAAAGGGACATAATATAACCTCACTTATTTCAGAATGCATTAAGTGCAAGATTATATGAATTATTTTTTGTAAAATTTAAAAAATGAATGAATCAAAAGATTGCACAAGGGGCAAAAAGCAAAATTTTTGCCATTTTCCCTCTTTAAAATAAAATTGAACCCCTCCCAAAAGAAATTTCCGGGTCTACCACCTCTATACATTTTTTAATAAATTAAGAAGCTATATCAAGCAAGAAGTCAGTGTCTTTGGTATATTAAAGAATGAGATTATGTTTATTTTCTATATAAGCACAGTCGCCAACTTAAAAACGTAAATTACATGTAAAAAACTAGGGACGTAGATTACGTAGGTAAATTACATGTGAAAAAACTACGTAAATTACCTAAGGTATATTACGTACCCAACCCTGCCTATCTCTAACCCATAGTCCTAGTATCCCACATCTCCATGGTTACCGTTTTCAATCCAAATTGGCGGGCCTCAGACATCCAGTCAAGTTAGTCACGCACCTAACCGCAGTCTTCTACCGATCTTTGTGCGCCATGTCACTGAGGCATGACGTCATGATACTCACGCCGTCGACAGCAACTTCATAGCAACCAGGGCTGGTATATGTCATGTGGAAGGATCGACAAAGGGTACTAACGCACCCTGGGAAAAGTACCAAAGATTACCTTATAGTTCAACCTCACTTCCGTCACCATGGTTACTGAACTCAGCCCGTGCAATGGCGGTCATTAAGCATCCGACCCAGTTAACCTGCTTGCCTCCATCTCTTCAACCGGCCTCTGAGCGTCGTATCACTGAGGCATTACGTCACGACAATCACGCCATGACAATACGATTCTGGATCTTGCGAAACTCGACCTTCTTAGTAACTATGGACCCCAGTTAGGCGCCATATTTCCAGGACGTGTGACGTCACGCTCCTTCGCGTTGTAACAAAATGATCAGAAACGTGGTAAGTGTGGGTTCATTGGTTGTCGGGCGGACCATCGAATGCATCTATTGACCATGGAACGCAGTCATCATTGGAGGAGCTATGACCGAGTAAATCAAGTGATGTAAAAATGGTAAAACTTGGTAACCTTGCGCCGTTGTCAACTTTAAGAACTACCACAAAGGAAATTGTTGTCTTACTCACATCTGTATACATGTTATATATTGTTGCGAATAATTGTTCATAGTTCTAGCAAGTAATTATTTAGTTCATAGTTTTCCCGATAGTTGCGCTGCGACTTCATGATTGTAGACGCGCCTTCATGCGAGCACCATTCGAGTTCACGGTCTTGGTGCGTCGCATGATTCTGTCACTTTCATTCATGGTCTGATAACGGCATGAAGTGCTTCGTTCTTTTCCTGGATTTGTTGAATTTCTTTAACTGTTGAATAGAACTGTCCGGAGATATATACAAGGTAATCCTTTCTTTATTTCGGAAATCGACGCAATGGCGGATCCTGTTTTTTAACTCCTCTGGATTTTGCTCCGATCCAACCATTGCCTGGCTTGGCCTTTCGAAGAGTGCTCTTTAGTTCTTTTTTTGTATTGTGTTCGAATTTTCCTACGTCATAAAAGTCGAGTCAGTGCGTAAGGTTTCTCGCATTTGGATTTGTAGGGTTTCACAATAAAATTCTGTGCACTGATTTTTTATAATGGCCACATGACGGGATTAGTACCTTCGACCACGTGGTCGCATTACAGTCTTTTCTTCAGTTCAAACCATAATATTAGCTCCAGTGTTGTTCTAGTTACTGAATCGTGCGTATTTTTCAGGGAAACATAATGATTACCTACAAAATTGTAAAATTTGCCTCTGGAAGGAAAACTGCGGATTTATAGTTTTCTTTTTTATATACGTATTTAGACCGTTGTGATTTAAAGGATCGGCCCTGAGATTCCTTGCTTCCTTAGCTTCTTTTTTTTCATATTTTAGGATAAATTTTCTTTATCCTAAAATTTGCCGGGTTGACAAATGTTTCCTTTTTTTTGTTAACGGGCCCGACTGTCGCCCAAGTTAAAGAGTCTCCGAAGCAGATGCAAGCATCTTCTTTGGCAGATTTGGTCTTCAAATCTGTCGGCGTTGAACAAAGTATCTGCGACTAACATTCTTGCCGTCTTCGTTCCATTCTACTTGTTTGTGGTGGTTCACTGGACAAAAAACGAGCTTACAGCCCTTGATATTACCACACGTAAGATCATGCATATGTTTTAAAGCTTGGATATCAATTCGTCTGTTCCGTGATTATACATCTCATGCCGTCAAGGCGGACGAATGGAAAAGATCCTCCTCTAAAAATGGTCAGGAATCACGAGATGATTGGCAAAGATGCGTTCCTTTACAAAACCGCCAATGCATTCCTTTACAAAGTCCTTGTCAAAGGAGCAAAGTTTTGCTTTTCTCAGATCATCTGGGCTTAATTCAGGTACAAAAGGTTTCATTTTCGCATGCCAGGACGGTGTCAATTCTATCTTAATATACCGTGACCGCATTTAATGTCAAGAAGTTTCCAGCGATATGTGCAGTGGGACCCTGCGGTTGTTGTTTAACCTTTTTTTAAATTATATGTGTTTGTGTCTTGTATTTAAATGTACAATATGATATTATAATATGGAAGTATATATATGTAAGTATAATAATATAATGTAATATTTGAATGTATTCAAAGAAATCTCCATTCGCTTGGTGGCAATAAACCACGCTCGTACTTTATTATGAATAAAACGTAAGGACATGTAGAAAAATGACATAAACATTTTTTTGAAACATAAATACAATAATATAAATTGATACAATACAAAAGTAATAAATGCAATATACAATATGTATATATATATTGTAACCTGCGAGTTACAAGGGCAGCGTGAGTATAGGCAACAGAAATATCTCCTGTGAGATGCTCACAAAATGTAGCATCTCGTAGGAGAGATCTCAGAGCGCAAACTCTAGAACTCCCACTCGGGAGAGATTGCGTAAGGGAGAGAGAGGGAAATGTGGAGCTGCTTCTATAAACAGAGATCCCTGGCAGCGAAACACCACTTTGAAATCTTGTGCCCAAATCAGTCAAAAGCGATTATATTGCTGAGACTGTCTAAAAAGGACATTCAATTCTGGCAGAATAAAAGCGATCTCGACTCGTTCGGTCTGAGCCTACGAATTTTCGGTGTGTTCTTTTTGCGACTCGTGATTTACTTGAAATCATTTTAAGTGTACTCAAAAGTTTTGTATAGCAAAAGGCTATTTGAAGAAGAGATTTTGTCGTGTAAAAAATATATTTTAAATTCGTGAGCAAAGCCGAGGTTATACCATAGCTCTAGGTGACAAGAATTATATATAATTCTTAAAGCTAACTAAAAATCGTATTTAAACTGATTTATATTCAAACGAGGGGTCACACCGCTCGAACTGGGTATTCAAATCTTTAAATACGAATTTTAGACCTGAAGAAAATATCTTCTGCTTAAACAGACTCGAAAGTCAAAGAGTGTAAAGTCTGTTTAAAGCCACTCGCTCTCTCTTCCGTGCTCTCGAGAACAAAGAACGCTACCTGAGGCTAGAGCATTCCTCAGCCCAGGCTATTAGCTGCGAATGTACCCTCACAGCACTGCCATCGGATTTAGGCAGGAGCACCTGAGCAACAGGTCATAAACTCAGTGTCACTGTGTCGCCGTAATTGAGATAATTACCGGATTGCCTTTTGTATTTTTGAATACTTACCATAAAATCATTATCGTGTTTTGACTTATAAATTTGGGTTGATGGGAAAACCCTTAGTATGAGAACTTCTTACTCTATTAATCGATTCTCGAGTGAAATCTGCTATAAGAAAATAACGGGTAGTAAATTCACCTTAGCACTAGAGAATACGAATAGTTTGTAAAGTAAGGAATCTTTAAAGTTCCTACCTTGCAGTTTAGCCTCATTTAGAAAATATCGTAGAGATTCGAACTCCGTAAGAATTCCATTTTATAATAGTGTTATGATTTCCATTATTAATAATTAAATATGTTAGGTCTGCCCGACGTGCAGATTAAATAGAATTTTAGAATTTATGTAATTCTCGTACCGAAGTAAGAAAAATGTTTTTGTAGAGATTCTTTATGCGCGATCATTCATAATCAGCAAAAATATTATTGTTTGAATATTAAAGAGTTTTTAACTAGAAAATTAGGGACCTTTGTGTATAATATAGCGTAGAGCAGGCTTAAGAAATAACGAGGACATTTTTATTAAAACGAAACCTTATTCTTTCTCCGCATGCGAAGCACCCACACTTATTATTCTCTTATTTTATTTTATTAATTAATTTTACTTATTATTTGAGATTATTAGTTAACACAACCGAAAAGCCGGCGGTAGCAATATGTATAATAGAAAAGGATTTTCAATATTGTGAATCAATTAGTGTAAGCATTTTTTTTTCGCCGCCAACTTCTTTTCTTGTTGCTACAGAATTGAGCAGGTAGATTGCACATTTATTCATTTTTTATAGATGAAAATGAAAGTCCTATTGAAAAATACAGTAAATATTTCTTTCGAGCTTGAATACAACAATGAACAATACAATAATATACAATTATAGTAAACAATAATTCAACACAATAACAATAAATGTTACAATACAATATTATAAACACACAAATTAACTTAGTGACATGAATACACCAGAATGTTAGTGAAATAGCAAAAGTGTAAATCCTTCAAAAATAAAAGGTTAAAGTCTGTAAAAGAAGCAATCCTGAATGAAAATTCCAATGGTATGGCCGTAGAAGAAGAAGTTCGTTTAATATGCTTCTCGTGAATATGATATTACCTATGGGATCAGCCCGAAGAAGCGAATAGAATTAAATTAGCATGAAATAGAAACATATAAGGGTGAGTTTTATATCTCACGCACAGAACTGACACTTATACTTCAGCCACACTTTTGACGATACTTCTTCATGAGAAATTGCGCACGACGTATGCACTTTTCTATTACAAGAAACATATACAGCCCAATTTTTTCATCGTGTATTCTCAGCGCAACCGCAAAACAGAGATCGATTCTGAAGGCTAAGTTTTCTGCTTACACAATATTTACGGAGAGCTACGCGTAATTCACTTGAATTGAAGGACTGCATATGAAGAGATATTCTTTTCAGAATTGATCTGACATAATGTAATACAAATACACCGCAATTACAGCCATAGTTTGTTTTGGATATTTTATTTGATTAATAGCCCACTTAGTTCCGCTTTTGTAAAGTTTATTCCAAAATATTTCGAAGTTTTTGTGGTATTCTTTTTGAGTTTGTCTGATTTTCTGTTACTGAGATTCAGCACGTAGAAACGTTTCTGCTTGACATCGGCGTATGTCAAAACCCAATGGTTACCAGTTTCATGTATGGGCATAAACAAGTATCGCTTTCCACTCCACAATTTTCTTAGTTCTTCGAAAGTCGTGTTCGTGTACTGTGCCTTTACCAGAATGTTTTTTGCCCTTTCGCAAGTTAGGTAATCAAAATCCACGTTGCGAGGTGAATTATTTAGAGCGACAGTCGCACAACAATCTATGGCTCCATTGGAAAGCCAATCATTTCCGTACAAGGTTCTGTAATCTTCAGCGTACAAGAACATATCTTTATTTCTTTCACACTTGGTACAGGCAACAACATAATTGTGAGTAGCATTTGAAGCGAGGTATCGATCTTTTTTTTCCACCCTTCCATCGACACTTTCGTCAATGTGTGCTTCTGTAAAAGACTTTAGGCATTCTCTTTTGAGGGCACGACAATCGTGATAGACAGCTTTGACCTTTTTACGCTTTGACCAACGTGCCTGTGATTTAAGGTCATTAGGCGCATTTTTGCATTTGCGTTCATTGGTGTTCGTTTTTTGCATTGGATGCACCCCATTTACACGGAAGAAATGCATTAATTCGACCTCTTTCAATGTTGCCTCAATGATTTTTTTAAGTTTCGCTATTATACGCCCAGCTTTAATGTTGGAAGATACTTCGTAAGTAGACTCTTTGACGATTTTATAATAATTCTTAACTTCCGCATTTGAGTAGTGATTAGAATCTTCTTTAAGGATCGCAGTCCAGAAAAAGCAATACGGTAGTAGACTTTTCCGCAAATGTTCGAAGAAAACGTTTGAATGATAATCACTGTCTTGAGATTCTATCTGATCATCATTTTCTATTAACATGCACAGAGCTGTTTTCGCAGTCACGTGTTATACCCACTCCCCTATGATATATTTTAACATCTCGATGCATGTAGGTTATGTTCGTTTTTGTTTTTATTTTTTGGGTTTATATCACGTTCCTGAATTAAAAACGAGAAGGAAAATGGCATCGAAAATACAAAAAGGATCTGGAAGTTGTAAGTAGCACAATAACATTATTATAATCATTTATGGATTAGGTAAGTAAGGGATAAAGTTCATTTTAGTAAACAAAATATTGTAGGTTATTATGTGCAAACCGGCAGCACAGAAATTTTCAAAACTCAAGTTCAAAACTTCCAACGCGTGTTGACATCGTTGACATGGCAACCGCCAGTGCGCATGTACACGATCTTGCTCCCAAGTTTCCATTCGTGGCAAGCATTAAAGAATTCTTGGTTGTTGCTCGTCCCACTCCCCACTTACAGGGATACTATTCCTTACTATGCCTTAGTGCTTCAAGCCAACTAGATCATCCGTCATGCCGTGAGACATGTCGGGCTAGTTCTACGCAAAACGCACTTTTGAAAGTAACCATATTTAAGGACTGTTTTTAGTTAAAGACATATAAAGACTTCTTTTAAGACTATTTTCGTGATTGATTTTAGCCATTGTCTTAATTTAGGGCCAAAATAAAAAAGAAGACCAGCATAGAATTCAGACTTCTTTTTTCCTGTGTATCTGTCATCGTTTGGCGTAAAAATGGAATATTCGATTTTGGGTAACATTTTCGATGAATTTAAACATAACCGTTGGTCAAGGAAAGCTGGTTAACGAACTCGTTTTTTCTTTTCGGACCAAAAGAAAGTGTGCCAAAGCTCAATTTGAGCTGTTCATTTTTGCGAGAGTTATCGTGTTTACGTACGGTCGGACGGACGCCATCGCCAAAACTTGATTTTCGGCATTAGGGAGTCTCAAAACGTGGAGATCCGTTGAAAAACTGAGGTGTCGAATTTTGGACAATTCGAATACTTTGTCAGTCATAAATGATGCTAATGTAAAAAAATACGTTTCTAAATCTAAGTTACAATTAGAAAGTTTGAAATGTTACAATAAAAAAGAAAATTGACTTCATCAGAATAAATGCATAGCAGACTAAAAAGGCTAGAGAGGCTGGACAAGCTGAAGTTATTACAAAGAAAGCACAAGTGCTAGAAGTAAACCGTTCAGAGCAGGTTATATGAAACATAATATTTTCAACAGAAAGATTAATTATATTTAAAATTTTCCGAACTTAGTTTTTATATTTTTCTTAAACTTAAGCAAATTCAATTTTCTCTGTCTATCCCTGTAAAAAATATCTAAAGTTAGATAAACAAAACATATATTTTTGTGATTGAGATTAATGTAAAGGAAATAACCTTCCCTCACATTTATACCTTTTCAGATCTCAACATAATTTCTTCTCTTCGTGTCAAATATTCCGTTAGATACTGTGGTTCAAGTTTGAAGAATAATTGTTTTGGAAGATTCGAAAAATTCATGTGACCTATTTCTAAATTGTATTGTTTTTCCTATTCGAACGACACTAATAATTCATGATTTTTTGGTGTCTCTAAAGGGATGCAGTTTCACTGATTGTCGGTTGATAGAAAAATATTGCAAGATATCTTTCAACAACTGTTTCGAATCCTGAACTGCACCAACAGCCAGAATACAATACCTATCCGACTAATGGAGTGCTCCTCCTACTTTTTCCTGCATAATATTGAAATAAATTGACCCTACCCTTTGTACGTGATGATAAATTAACTACAAGATATACATTTTCTTAAGTTTGCAATGAGTAATTTATAAATATTATATTCAAAATCTACGATTTTTGGCGACTCCAATGATATTTTATTTGTCTTAATAAGTTAAAATTTGTATTAAGAGCCCTGTTTCTCTTCCGCAATATTAGAGAGCCAGAAAAAGTTTTTCTTTTGAAAAACGCCGTAACCACATTTTTTAATTTTTTGAGCGTTAATTTATTTTCGAAAGACCTCTGCTTTCAAAAAATAATTTTAAAGTTTACAGGATAGAAGAAAGAATTGGTTCACGTATAAATAAATTGAAAAAAACTGCATTGGTTTGGAAACTCATGAATGTAAGACTTATCGAATTTTGTCCAATGTATTTTTACCAGCAGCAAAAAACTCAACCTCAAGAACGTTTTAAATTTTTTTTTAAAACAGGGGTGCATATTCAACATGATTTATCATCTACAGAACTTTAATCAAAATGTTAAAAAAAATGGAAAGACCTCCAAGAACATAAAAAATTGACATGTACGGAAAAACGAAAACTATGAAAATAATAACTTTTTAAAGCACATTTTGTTAACGCTCGAGTCGAACGATTTCATCAATCGACACCAGATTAATAAATAATAATAATGTTTCTATATTGATCATATTTGCATATTAGTAAAATTATAATCATAATTATATAATTAATTATATTAATGATTATAAAATTAATTATATTATTTAAATTATTTATATTAATATTATTCGTTTGCAAATAATCCAAAAGATCAATTTGTTATAGATTTTACAGAAAATTTTATATAATTTGAGAACGTTGTATATGATTTACAGAAGTTTCTTTATCGTAGCGAGAAAATTCTAGTAAATGCAATATGAATGACACCATTTTCTTTATTTACTTACAATTATTCTTTAAAATTAGTAGATTATTTCACTCATTAACAAAATATGTCTTGCCGTCTTGGAATTATCCGTCATTGTACTTTTAATATTTTTTTAACATTTAAAAAATATATTTTTAAGGAATTTATGTCTATGATGAAACGGAGAAAATGTCAAAATCTATAATGTAACATTTTATTGAATCAAGACAGACCCATACGAAAGAATTTCAATTTATATTTGTCTTTATTGTTAATTAACAGCCAAAATGTTATTTTTACAATAAATGAAAAGTAATCATTTTTCTATATTTTCGTGGCATTATTGACATTAAAATAATAGTTTGGAGAAACAAAACTTACCACAAACGGTTAATTTTTTCTGGGTAGAATATTAATCTTGTTGTTGACTAATTTACCTTTTTGGTTGAAAATTCATTTCTTCGATTGAAAGTGATTTGTTTATTAAAAATTACTTTTTTTATTCAAAATTAATTTTTTTAACTGAAAATGTAACTATTCCATTTTTTGTGTAAAATTTATCGTTTTTGATCGACACTTAATCATCTTAATTAAAACTTCATCTCTTGGGTTGAAAATTTAATTATTGGGTAAATAATTCATTTTTTTTCAATAAATTTCTTTGTTCAAAGAAAATTTTATTGTGCATAGATATGTGACATTCTTTGTCACTGCCCTTTAACTAAAAGTGAAATTCTTCTTGTCTTAGAGAAGGACTATTTTTATTTGACTGTTCTCCTATGCATCTGTTTCTTATCCTTACTAAATACATTTTCAAAGTAAAACCTGTGAAGTTGGCCACCTTTTTAACCTGGCCACCTGTCTAAGTTGGACTGGTTTTTACAGAACCAGAAAACTTGCATTGACTTTAATAGGATACTTCTTCGATAAGTTGGCCACCTGTCTATCTTGTATCTTGGCCGCCTTTTCGCAAGTTTTTTACATATTCCAACTTGCCGAAATTGGCCACTAAAATTCACGCAGAGCGGTAAATTACAATTTTCAGACAGATATCGTTTGAAGATTAGAGATTAAATTACTTCAATCTCTCCAGTAGTCTCTTCTATCTTATTCCATATCAACTCAGTACTTAGCCAGCAGAAGTTCCACTCAAACATCAACGACCAGTACCAGTAAGTCATCCCCCACTCTTCATTACCGGCCAATGATAGTCAATGTGGCATGACATAAAATAATTAACTGTGAAGATTCAATTCATCTGATCTCTGATCACTGACTGGATGTAGAAATATTTCATTCTAGCGTACAATCGCTTTGATACATACCGTTCTTCCAAGGACGATAGAAACATTCTTTAAAACCAGACCTCAACGACTGCATAATGGGTACAAAACGAAAGAAGATTATTCAGTTGACTATTAAAATGAAGAAAGAAGTTTTAAACTCACTCGATAAAGGAGATAGTCAGCGGAAAATCGCTTAAGCTTTTTCTGTAGCGAAGTCAACTCAGTTGATGAGATTATAAATGCAGATGCTGAGTTGATTCTTCATGAAAAAATTCCTACTACACCTGACGATATTTTACAATCAATTTTGCAGCAAAAAAAAACACTCTGATGCCGAGTGTTATGATAGTGACAACAATGAAAAAGTGAACGACGATAGTACGCCTGTGCCAACTCATAAAGAAGCTCTACACACGGAGAAAAATGGTCAAAGTTAGAGGGTAAAAATTTAGAGAGCCAGTCCGTTCTTCTAGATGGTCTAAAGAGCCATCCAGAATTTTTCTAAAATAGTCGGAGAGGCTCTCATTTTATGACCAGTCTGACTGTTATAAGAAGGTCAGACTCACTATCAGGGATAAGCAAGGTATCCTTTCGGGATGGTCAATACGTTCATCTTGTTTTCACTCATTTCGACCATCCACGGAAGAGCAAATTACACAGTTGCTTTTCATATTTAATCATTTCAAATAAGCGCGCCAACCTTAAGCAATCCAATTGTCGACGCGATGCATGCAGTGTGAAAGAATACTAGAGTTTGGAGCACCGTGGTGTAGACTCTAGAGCATTTTTAGAGTAAGTGAATGCCATTGAGTCATTCAGCTTTTAATTTTTCAAGGTCAAATTTGATGCTTTCAAGGTATTTAGGATAAAGGAGTAACTGGACATTCAGCTATCAATTTGTTGTCACCGTGTCGTTTCAAACTGAAAACGTGCAAAAATTTCAGCATTCATTGATGGTGCAGAATGTAACGAGATGTAAGATATCGGTTTCTGAATTCACTTCAATGTTTGAAATCTTACAATTCAGTGTGACATTGTCCCGTGCCCTTAGCCTCTCGTGCTCCAAGAAATATATTGTCAATGTGCACTGTTTTTGGATATCAAATTATGTCTCATACACCTCACTCTTCACAAAAAATAAAAAATGCTCTCAGAATTCATGTATTTCATATAAATTTTCAGGTTTCACAGGTTCCACTCAATTTAGTAATTTCAAATGTTTTGTAAGAGTGAGACTGGCATAAGTAGGAAAAGCACAACAAATATATAAAATGTCGGATAATCAAATCGACCTTCTGAGATGGCCGGGTTGACTATCCGAGGAGATCAAGTCGACTATCTGATATGACCGAATCGACCCGCTATGATGACATATTTGACCCTTTATAATGATCGATTCCGCCCTCGGTGATGATCGGTTTGACTCTCTATGACGCTCAAGTCGACCGTTCGAGATTACCAAGTCGACACTCTAAGATGATCGATTTGAACCTCTTGTTGTAACCTTCTAGAGATAGTCGCTTTAGCGACTATAGGCAGATATAGTTTGTCGGCACATCTAGATGGCCAAACTAACCTTCCATTTTTCTCGGTGTACCAATAATAACGCGTGGTAATTTCAATAAAAATGTGAAAGTTTCAAATGATACAATTATTAAGATCGTAGCATTTTTTAGTTTATTCTGTATAATTATATATTATACGTATTTTCCCTCACGCATAGACAATTAATAATCAAATTCTTTTGATCTAAGTCAAACTTGCGCAAAATGTTGTGTGCTTGTGAGTCCTTGTGTTGATGTGGTGAAATGTTATGTTTTTTAATTCGTCTAATGACAATACAAAAAATTTCACCCTGTACCAGAAGCATTAAAAAGTATATGTGGGTGAAAATTCGTCAAGTGTACCCGCCTAAAAACTTGTTGTATCCAATTTTTTTGAAAGTCCGCGAAATTATTGTCCTAGTGAACCTCTTTCAATTTCCCTAAGAGAATGTCTCTAGTACGATGGGTTGTCAGCATACAGGGGCTCGAATTTTCAACATCTTACCGCGCACGCTGATACTCAATTAACCATAACTTCTACAAGAGTTAATCAAATTGACTTTTTTATGGAGGTTTTGAATTTTTTTCCCATCAGCTTTACGCTAAATGCAATGATTTTAGATTTAGAAAATTATTTGAGCTTCATTTTTTTATTTTAAACATATTTTTGTGTTTTTCTCCAAGTGCGGCCTTTAATTTTTTTCTCCAAAATTATGTTTAACAGAAAGCTTAACTTTCGTCCTTCAAAATGAGCCATTATCGAAAGTGGGGTGAAAGAAATTGGTGGAGATATATAACACATCTTGCGCGCGGCTTCTGCGTCACGAGCCCCCATGCATCGAAAAAGTTTGAAAACCCCGCCGAAAAAATTACGACACATACTTCAACAATAGATGTACGTCTTGAATACCTTTCTTGCAACAAAAGTCATTGGCAGGTAATATAATTTCCAGCTATTTTTTGGTCATAAATTGCTTTTATGCGGTTAAGCTTCGGCTTATTTCGACGTCATAATACTGCAGGTTTGTACCTTTCCGTATTTACTGTTATTATTTATTGTTATTCACTTTACTCATTATTTTAAATATAAATAATATTTCTTGAATACTTCACATCATAGTAACAAGAAGTGATAATTTTTAACACGGATACGAGTTACTATATTTCGAACACTTCCCCTCACCTTCCGAGGTTGGATTCTCATTGTTACTCAGTGCTGCAACTTAGCTTTTTCTTTTGCTTCATTTTTAATCATGCCAAGAAGAACTACCTTGAGTCGCCGTTGTTACAATCCTTTTCCTCAAGATAATCACAAGCGTGATCCGTGCAGTTTGAGAACAATTTCTGTAATTCTTCAAAAAAAGTATCCCAGTATACCTATCGATGCGAAACTGTGTGTAAATTGCAGAAAAGAAATGTGTCAATTTGCATTGCTATCCCCTTTGTATTCTCATACTGATCCAACAATTAAAGATGCTTCAGTGATCAACGACAATGCACCTCCTATTCTCGACAATGATATTTTATTGGAAAATGACGAAATCTTTCCCGATCCTTCAACATCCAAGTTTGAAAGATTAAAAAAAGTTTGTGCTGATGAAAATCATTACGCCGGAATGGATATTCTTGAACGAATGAAAGAAAAATTTCAAAAATCTGCAAGTAATACTGAAAAAGTGTTACTTTTGACTCTTGCTCCGAAATCTTGGGGCCGCAGAAGATTGGCTGAAGAATTTGGCGCTTACGAACGCCAAACTAGAAAGGCTAAGAAATTAGTAGCTGAGAATGTAATTTTAACTTCTTCTAATTCAAAAACAGGTGAAACTTGTATCAATGGGCTAAGAAAAATGTAGTTGAAACTTTAGTATTCTTTAGTCCCAAAAAAAATCACGCCATCAATACTAAAAAACTGAAGAGGAGATTTGCATCAGCAAACACAGTGCCTGGAACACAAAAATATCACTCTTTCGTTCCCTCTGCTGAATTAGCTCTCATGTTGAGAAAATATTCATCATCAATAGTATGTAATGTTTTTTCCAAAAAAAACTGTGAGTCAAAGAAGAACGAGAAGTGCAATTACAGCGAAATAATCAAATTATATGACTCAATTGTCGATGTGAGCGGCTAGGGGACTCACACTGAAAAATCACCGCGAATTATAAATTTCATTTTATTTTAAATTTCATTTAAGCCGAAAATAACAGTTCTACGAACAAATGATAAAAAGTAAAATTAAATAAGTCAGCAATAGACGGTACGTCGTGATCGTCGCGACTAGCTCCACTGCGACGCAGAAGCCGCGGGCAAGAAGTGTTATATATCTGCACCAATTTCTTTTTCCCCACTCTCGACAATGGCTTTTTTAAAGGGAGAAAGTCAAGCTTTCTTTTAAACATAATTATGGAAAAAATTAGAGCCGCACTTGGAGCCACAGAGTTTCCCAGTTACGCATAATTCTCAAGGTTTCGAAATATAATGTGTTGAAAACAGAGTTGGGTATGTTCCATTATGGCAGACATGCACTAAACCTCACTTTTTTTTAATTTGTTTGTTTTTATGAATTGATTCCTTTGCAATAGCCATAAAGCCAGAGCGCGCGAAATTCAAATTAATAAAATGTAGGTTAATCCAAGCTACAGTATTATATTGCGCATACACAGAGTACAACGTAGATGTTATTAAGGTAGATTACTGATATTTTCTTCCACTATTTGAATCGGAACTCTCAATTTTGAAAAATGATAAGTATAAATTACCCTGAGTGGCTAGCAATTCTAAATAAATTGTGTCAAAAACATGTAATATATTAGTGAATACTTTCATAAATCTAGGGTAACATTTTTTATAATGAACGTGATCTATTAAAAGTGGTTTAAGATCTTTGTTGAATGAAAATTTATATTAAACGAATAAAAGTATGTGTATTTAATCCTAGTTCCCTATCCTGTTATAATAAGTCAATAAATTAATTAGTTTATTATTTATTGATTCAATTCATTGGTTATTTTTACTTTGATTAGTTTTATCTTAGTTTAATTATTTTTACTTGATTTAATTAGTTTTATCTTGGTTTAATTATTTTAAACCTAATTTAATTAGTTTTATCTTGCATTAATTATTTTCGGCACAATTTAATTATTTTTATCTTAATTTAATTAGTTATAAGTCATTCTATTCATTTTATAATTATTTTTTGTTAATTTTGAAATAACCTTAATGAGTAACTTACGATTATGACTGAAACTTCATACTGCGTATGCGCAAATGATCAATTTTTTAAATTGATTTGTTTTCATGAATTAAATCCTTCACAATGTCCATAGAGTCTGAGCGCGCGAAATTCAAACTGATAAAATGTAGGTTGCTCCAAGCTACAGTATTAGACTGCGCATTCACAGAGATCAACCTAGAGGTTAGATCACTGATATCTTCTTCCTTTATTTCGTTTGGATCTCTCAGTTTCGAAAAACAATAGGTATGAATTGTTCTTCGAACATCATCGGAGTCTCTCTGTCTAGCTCATACGATAGAAAGAGACCCATGTGGAAATTTTGTCATGGCGCTAGCTGGGCCCAAAATAGAAAAAACTTGGCCCCAAATTGGGGCTTTAGACAGGACCAAGCGACAAATGAAACGCCTGACCCGGCCAAGCCTAACTTACCGACCGACTTGGCCCCAACTTGGGTTAATTTATTTTTCTAGTCTCAGCCACAGTAATAATTACTGTACCAGTAATAATTACAAAGATTTTATTTTAAATGAACATTTCAAGAAGCTGAACATTTTAAGAAAAATATTATTCCTGAACCGGCTTATTCGTCATCAGCCTCATCTTTCGGTTGCCATCCCA
>JAABKJ010001719.1:0-29922 GCA_011634705.1 Andricus grossulariae
GTACCACTAACCTGACATTTAGGATATTTTATTTTATTTCGTGAAACTGAAAGGTCGTGAATCGACAAAAGAATGGAGCATGACTGAGAAAATTTACGTTTATAGTATTTTCTCGCAAAAGACGTATGACATGTTCCCATGACGTCATACTAAAATACTCAATTCAAGGCTTCCCGCTCTTCGGGCCTCTTTTTAATTGGTCATCCACTGACGCGGAGGAGAATAAACCGGGACCGTGGTGGGAGTTGCCGGAACTGCACAAATGGAAATAACCGTGTACAGCCGATGGGAAATAGAGGAGACGGGAAATAAGGAAGATAGGAAATAGGTGAGACTCCACTGTATTTCTTTTGTGTAGAACATTTCTGTGTTAAATATCTTTACCCATAATATTTTCCATAGAGCAGGAACGATATTTAAAAAAAAGGATTAATTATTTCATTACATGATTTATGGATTTTAATATTTTACGTAGAATATATTTTATGCACGAAAAATATTGGATACAATAATTTTGTGTACAATGTTTTGAGAATATTTTCAGAACAAAATAATTACTAGAATATATTATGTGTAGAAAATATTTTGTGGAGGAAACATACAACAAGATTTAATTATGTGTAGATTTTTTTTTTGCGTAGGAGAAATATATATACATGATACTAAAATAATGACTAAGTTTTTAAAGTAAAAGTGAATAAAAAAAACAGTCATTTTTTTAAAATTCTATGCCTTTTCCACGTTTACAATTTTTAAAAAATGCCATGACTTTTCGAGACCTTCCAGGTTTTGTAGCAAACTTAACCGGGCAGAGATTATTGTAATTCGAGGGCCTAATTACTCCTGCAATACGCTCTACACTCTCTATGCAATCGCATGCAATATCATGCAATCTTTTACAATACCCTTTAATCACCTCTTACAAAAAAATATTATATGAAATTCAGTATATGTCTATAATGATTTTACTATAATGAATTTCTTATAATTTTTTCGCGATTCTAGAAAAATCATTATAAGAAAATCTGTATAGAAATAAAGAATGTTAAAATATTAAGAGTTGATACAAAAAATAGAAAAAGTACAAGGTAATAATTTATTGAGCGTAGGATTTCGACCAATTTTAAGAAATTTCAAGGAATTCCAGAGGATTTCCATGTATTTTAAGCGATTTCGTCATATTTCATAAAAATGTCACGGTCTTTTAAAGATTTCCAAACATATCAGCAGGTTTTAAGTTTTTCAAGAGATGAAAAAATATTTCCACGGATTTCAAAGAATTTCATATCAGTTTGAGGGAGTTTAGAGGATTTCAAGAGATATACAAAATTGTAAGGTATTTCAAGAATTTCCTAGAATTTCCAAAGATTTCAAGATATTTCCTAGTGAATTTTGGAAAATAAATCAAATTAAAGAAGGGATTCCTAGCGGTTTCAAAGATTTCAAAGGATTTTAAGATTTTTCAAAGAATTTCACAAAAGTTTAAGGATTTTATTGAATCTACTAGGATTTCAAGGGATTTAAAAGATTTCTCAGGATTTAAAGGTTTTTAGAGATCTTTAATGAATAATTTTAATTTTAATTATATTCAAGGATTTTCAAATGACTTATACTTTTTTCAATAGATTATTACGTTTTTCAAATATTTCAATGATTCCAAGGAATGCAACAAGATTTCAAGGTATATAAAAATTGCCAAAATATTTCAAAGATTTTTGTAGGATTTCTAAAGCTTTCAAGGGGTTTGTAGAAAACTTTGGAAAAATAGATGGTATTTCAAGGAATTTTGCAAGATTTCTAGAGAACTTTAATGAATAAGTTTAATTCAATTTACATATAAACGGATTTCAAATTTCAAATAACGGAATAAATTAAATTTTATCTCAAAGATTACTATGGATTTCAACAATTTAAGGAGAAAAGATGAAGATTTATACAAGTATTTGTACAAGTATTTACCTACAAGTATTTTAAATATTTTGGGGGATTTTACAAATGTCATTGGAATTTAACAGATTGTAAAAGATTTAAAAGATTTTAATAGACGCATACATATTTTCAAACGTATTACGAGATTTCAAGAGATTTCAAAAGGTTTTCTTATCGATTTTAATAAAATTTTAAGAGATTTTGAAGATATAAAGAGAATTCACAGATTTTTACTGTGTAAAGTTTATCGCTATTTTTGTATACTTTCATGTGAGATTATGAATCGTCTAAATTAAAGAGTTTCTTAGCAGTTTCTCTACGCTTTACATCATTTCCTTCAATACTTTTGTATTATTTATTCTTATGTTGATTATCTTACAATTTTTTTTCGATATACAGTGAAGTTCCGCCTATTTCCACGGCCTTGAAACGCACACATTCCATAATTTCAAGGCTGGAGGGGCTCCCACCTCTACCGCGACCTTCAGGTTATTTTTGTCAAGCGACGTTCATTGGCTGCCCCGGCCTTGTATCGATGAGGGCGCTGCAAACAACTTTTTTAACTGCGCATGTGCCGAAAGTTGCGGTCCGTTAGCCTGCATGCATGTTGGTATTTTTGTTAACGTACGATATAATACAAATAGTACAATTTGCCAACTAAAAATCAATATAATAGAATCAAAAAATAAATCAAATATTTCGCGGAATAGTGAGTTTTGTAGCATGACCGCAAGGTCATGCTCGGATAGGTGGAAATGTCTGGACGGTTAGCATAGTTCTTGACATGGAAGTGCATACGCCTTTTTGGAGAAAGTATTCTACACGTAAAAGTAAGTATGTTATCAAAGTCTGGATATTAATATTTTTCAAGTGTAGAATGCTAGGATAGATTGAATTGTCAGCAATCAGGAAGGTTAGTACATGGAACTGCAACAGCATGCGAGTTTTTAGAGAAAATATTCTAAAAGTAAACGTAAGTTATAAAGGTCTGAATAGTAATATTTTTCAAGTGTAGAATGTAGTTTCTCAGTTATGTTCAATTCTTTTGTCGATTGACAACCTTACAGTGTCACGAAATATCATCACCTGTCCGAAATTTGAGGTTAGAGTACCCGATGTGATACACTAAACTGAAATTTTGGATATTTTATTTACTTTACCGACACTGAAAGCTAGTCAACCGACAAAAGAATGGAACATGACAAAATAGATTCTACACTTGAGGAATATTACTATTCGTATATTTATGACTTTTACGTTTAGAATATTTTTTCCAACAAGTTGTCTGCATTCCCATGACGTCATGCTAAAATGCTCAATTCAAATCAACGAGGGATTCCCGCTCTTCGGGCCTCTTTTTTTAATTGGTCAGCCACTGACGCAGGCGTGACCGTACAGCCCCTACAAGGACCGTGGTGGGAAGTGACGGAACTGCGCAATTTAAAATAAGCGTGGATAGGGGACTTGAAATGAGTGAACTTTGAAATAGGTGGAAGTTCACTGTAATGATTTTCTATTGAATCTTTTGAAATCTTTTGCAATCCCATGCAATCTTGCAATCTTTCAACCTAGTGTACAGCAAAAAATGCGAGTAATTAACCCCTCTTTGTAATTTGACTCACCAGCAGTACTGAGTGGATAGTGTGGCATGCATTCCAGGAACAATTCGCAAATCGTCGCTGCATTATCTCTTCCACATCTCGCTAATTCGTGAAGTGGATTCCTGCCTTTCAGATTCACTGCTTCTGCATTCAAAGTGCATTCTGTTAAAAGAGCTCTGACGACTGCGACATGACCTTCTCTAACGGCAACATGTAATGCGTTATCTCCATCCGCATTCACTGCGTCGAAGTTTACATTATTCTGGAAATACATTTTTCATTAATCTTTCATCTTCAAGGGCAGATCCAGAACATTTTTCGGAGGGGGCGATTGTGAATTTTCTTCAACTAATTTATGTGTAAGGGGGTGGGGGCTCCCACAATGATTTAAAAGAGCTTTTTAAATTAAATATAATAAGGCGATAGATTCCACTTTATTGACATTTTTCAATTATACTGTTAATATTCATAAAGAATCTGAAAGCACGTGCATATTTGAGGCCGTGCATAAATTTCGTAAGGCCTTTAGGTGTGTGGGTGGGGGAGGAGGCAACGATTTTTCTACGCTGTCTTACATGGAGTACAATTTTTGTCAGTAATTCATCTTTTTTGGTTGAAAATTCAACTATTTGGTCGAAAATATAATTTTTTAGTTGAAAAATCATATTTGTGTGTTGAAAATTCGACTGTTTTGTAAAAAAATCGCTTTTATGAATTATAAATTATTATTTTTAATTTATTTATTCCATTTTTGGTTTAAAAATGATCTTTTTTAGGCTAAACATTCAACTATTTGGTTAATAATGCATGCATTTTATTGAAAATTCTTCTTTTTTGGTAGAAAATTAATTTTTCTGGTTAAAAATTTATCTGTTTTTGGTTAAGGATTCAACTAATTTGCTTAAAATTTTTAGTTAAATTCAATTGTGTTTTATTTAAAATTAAAATATTTTTTGGTTGAAATATCAAATATTATATTTTTTTATTAAAAATTCATTTTTTTCATATTGAAGATTCATAATGATAGTAGAAAATTCATCTCTTTGGTTGAAAATTGAACTTCTTTGTTGAAACTTCCCTTCTTTGGGGTACGGACTAATTTTTTTAACTGAAAATTTAACTATTTGGTTGAAATTTCATATTTTTCGGTTGAAAATAAAACTATTTCGTATAGGAAACTCATATTTTTGTCTTGCTTGAAAATTCAACTATTTGGTTAGAAATTTATGTATTTTGTTAAAAATTCGTCTTTTTTGATCAAAAAAATATTCTTCTTAGTTAAAAATGTATGTATTTTGTTTTAAATTATTATTATTATTTTATTTTTAATTTTCCTTAATATTGTGATTCGTTGAGATGGCGGAGATTAGCGTGAAACTGTAAGTAAATAGTGTCTTTAGTGTCCTCTTTTCGAAATAGTAGAAAAATAGTGTCATCGCTGAAAAAAGTGTCAAACAGTGTCAATAGTGTGGTGAGTCCGAGATCTGCATTTCTCGACTCATAGAATCACCTGTAAAAGAGCAGAAACAACGGGAGCATGTCCTGCTTTTGCAGCCGCATGAAGTGCCGTATTTCTATGGGCGTCCATATCGTTAATTCTAGCACCAGCGAGTATCAAACTTCGCACCAACATTTCGTTTCCAGAAATTGCCGCCAGGTGCAACGGAGGCGTTTGCGTAACATCCTGCACTCTAGAGTTTACATCCACCTGAAAATTTTCAAAAAACAAATGATTAAAATATAATTTTGGGAAAAAAAACATTTTTTTTAAACAAGTGGAAACGCAGAAACTTAAATACAGTAAACTTCCGTTTATTTTAAGGTCCTTGAAGCGTACCCGACCAATTATTTTAAAGCTGAAGGGGGCCCCACCCTTAACGCGAGTGGGCAGTTAATTTTTATCGACAACGCTCATTGGCTGCCCCGTTCTTGTATCGATGCGCCGCCGGTAGCTACTTTATCAGCCGAAAAGCGCGGGTGATTTGTAATCAATAATAAATACTATCAATAATAATACAAATAAATACACTAGCTAGGGCGACAGACGGTTGCGACTCTCGCCTCGGAAGGGCCGAGTGCACCAGTACTCTGCCAAGTACATATATTGCGCAATATTATGGAAACGGTTCAGGCGACTAGAAAAAGTCGCGGTTCGTTAGTCTTTGTTGACGTTAGTGTTTTTCTTGGCATACGACCATTTGCCAACTAAAAATCAATATTATAGAATCAAAAAACGACGAAAATATTTCGCGGAATAGTGAGTTTTGTGGCATGACGTCAATAGGTGGAAATGTCAGCCGTTAGGGAGGTTAGTACATGGTACTGCAACTGCATACGACTTTTTGGAGAAAATCTCCGAAACGTAAAGGTACGTTATAAAGGTCTCGGTAGTAATATTTTTCAAGTGTTTTAAGTGTTTCGCGAAATACAATGAACTATACGAAATTTGAGGCGAGAGTACCAATGACGTAAAAAAATACTCAATTTAAACCAACGAGGGTGCTTTTCGGGACCGTACTCTTCGTTCAGGGACCGTGGTGGGAGATGGCGAAACTGCGCAATTTAAAGTAAGTGCGTGTAGGGGTTTAAACTAAGTGAACTTTACAATAAGCGGTCCTTAAAATAAACGGAAGTTTATTGCACTTTGTTCCTGACCGAAAGTTCAGAGGACCAAATCTGTCGGATAAGACGTTTGTATTTATATCGGAGAACATTCTTAATAGATTTTGCCTCCTAAATACGGCTTTGTGGCACGCCCAGGTATGTATAGATCTTTCCAGCGCTAAGGTGTTGTATAGCGCTTCTATCGACGAGATCAAGGTCTTCGGGGATGCCATTAAGTTTTCCTCGGTTCAAATTAACCTTAGCCCATTTTTCGGACCCAAACTCCATTCCAATCTCTTGAATATACTCTTTGACAATCTATAGACATAGATTTAGTTACTCTTTATTTTTAGCATAGATCTTGAGAGCATCCATGTAAAATACATTAGTGCCCTTATGCTTTCGATTTCCAGTCTTGCCGCAGAAATAACCTTGGGAATGGCGAAGCGCGAGAGATAGTGGTAATAATGTAAGGCAAAAGAGAAAACGGCTCCTGGTGTCGCCCGAAAAGACGCCTCTCTGAAAGACATCTATCTGAAAGGTGACGTCGTTAGTTGTCACAAGATGTTTTCCAGATGAGATAGAAAATCTGGTTTTCCAATACGGCATCAATCTCTCTATGCACCCAATGATGTGTGGATGAACCTTTAAGCTTTCCAATAGACAGATGATAAGTCTATGAGAGGTTGAATCGAAAGCTTTCCGGTCATCAATCCAGGCCATCGATAGGTAACGTTAGTAGAATGCTGCGTTTTTGCAGAGTCATCTATCGATGAGCAGAATCTCCCGACATCCTGTTACGCCTTTCTTTGTGCCGCGTTGTTCATACATCTGTCGCCACACAGGTCCGATTTTCTGGACAATCTTTTCATTTAGGATAGATGTGAAGATCTTATACAGCGTGTTCAGACAAGTTATTGGTTTGTAATTCTTTGGGTCAGACACGTTGGCCATCTTCGAAAGGAGCACTCTGCATCCTTCTAGCAACCACTCCTTAATAGGCTCTTTCGACTTTATATATGAGGTAAAAATGCGGGCCAGATGCTGGTGGTTTGAAGGAAACTTCTTCCACCAGAAGCTCTTGATACCATCTATTCCCAGAGCGGAATAGCTCTTCATGCCTTTTAATACATTTTTCAACTCCTCGGTAGTGATAGGTGGGCATTCCTTCTCAGGTGTTATGAGGGCACTTCACAGTTCCTATCCTGCCGAACGCTTCGAGGGAGATAAGGTCAATTTTCCAAAACGAGAAATGCCAAATTTTCTATAAGTACGATTTTCAGATAGCCGGCTCCGCTGCACACTCGAGGTTTGACATCATTCTCTAAGACTTCCAGAAACGAACTATATTCGTGATAGAATTCTCGGCTCCGGCCGACTACAACACAACTGCCAAGGAGAAGGAAAAGGAAGAGATGCATGAAGACCTTAAAAGAGAACTGCAACGACTGTACCCAAAATATTCGGTTAAAGTAATTGTCCTTGTGATCGGTGCACTCGGAGTTGCGCAGCTATCACTGGTTCGTAACCTCAAAGCCCCACCCGCGTGCCTGTCATTGTGATTTCGACGTGCCCTGTGCTCACCCATCTCACGGTCTTGAGACGTGGCCATAGGTGTGATTTATCGCGGTTGTACTGGACCTGGTGACATTTTCATAGTAGGTAGTTGCTCCCAGTGATACACATCGGTGGTTGTTAAACTTCTTTTTAAAAAATAAAAAATATATGTATACAAGTTTCTTGTAATGGCGGATAGAAAAAAAATGAAATCAAAAATTTCCACCAAATTTTTGGGTTTGGTGCATATTTTGGGTACAACAAGGTATTGAAGTTGCATGTACGTGAACAGCTAGGTGCAAGTGTATGTGCATCCCCGACAAGGAATTTCTCCTACCGCAACACTAGCTATGTGTCTCACCCGTACGACTTTTATAATTACTCTTATAAGAGTATATTAGCGCTGTTGCTCCGCTGAAAGAAAAACCAAAACGGCGTATTTTGCCAATGTATCAAATAAAATATGGGAACATATTAAATAAATGAAAATGTAATGCAAGTCAAATATATGTGATCCACGTTATATCGTATAAAAGCACAAAGCCCTTCCGCTCAAAATTCAAAAATGAATTTTTTTTTTTGAGGTTCACTAGTTATCCTGGACTTACAATATTCATGTGGGAATATGGTCTATGTTTTCAAATGAAATCCAAAATAGTTTTTTTTACTGCTTCAAAAAATAGAAAAAACTATTTTTCTGGCACATTACAAAATTTCAGTCAAAATTGTCACTAGGTAATAAAAATATTTCGATACCATCCCAAAAAATTTTTTCAATCAGAACAAATTTCGAAAAGTTATAGACCATTTTCAAAATTTGAAAAAAAATTTTTTTAAAGTTTTAGAAATTTTTGTCAATGTTTCTGGTACATAACAAAAACACTTGCAAATTATTCTGATTGTATTTTTAATTTCGATTAAAATTTAAAAAGTTATATGCTTTTGAACATTTTCAATATTTGCAGAAAATAGAATGAACTATTTTTTTAATAGATTAAGAAACCTCAATCCACAATTTTACCAGATATCAAGTATATTTCTAAACTATCAAAATAAAATGTTTACATTAGACTAAAATTCAAAAAGTTAAATCATTCTCAAAATCATGCAGTTTTTGTGTTTAAGAGATCTGTAAGTTTTAATCTCGATTTTGTGTACATTGTTTTATTTTTTAAAGCGAAAATGAAGAATGAATGAGAAATGAGAACAATGAAAATGTAATCGCCAAAGGCGCAGGTGCTTTGAGAACCGTCTTTAAAAACAAATTGAAAAACAAATTCAGTTATAATTCATGAATGTAGTCCATCAGTGATTCAATTCACAGTTTTTTACTTAAGTTACAACATTTATGATGTTTGGAAAAATTCATTCGAAATGCAAGCGTTAAACGCTCGAAAACGAGCACGAAGCGCGAGAGCGTACCCGCGCGTCCTAGGCGTGCTCAAACTTGACGCGAAGTGCTGCGCACGCAGCACGCAAGGAGTATGTGCCCGAGCAGCGGACATATTTTTTCAGGTTCTTTCGTAGACAATTTTAGAATAAGCTTTTTAGAGAAGCTTTCTTAGATGGCTAGGGCTAATAATATTTATATGGGAATGTAGACTTTTTTTTAATACGAGAACTAAAGAAGTTATTCTATGGTACTTCGAATACTATTAATCCTATTTCATATTTTAGAAGTCCTTCCTCTTAAAATTTTAGAATGAGCTCCACAGAGAAGATTTCCTAGTTGTCTAGGGCAAAAATGGCTCATTTGGGAATGTGGTCTATATTTTAAAATAAGAACCATGATATATTTTCTATGGTACTTCGTAACCTATTAACTGTATTTAACTTTTTTTAAATCCTTCTGCTCAAAATTTAAAAATGAGTTTTTTATCAGACAATTTTAATCAGGTTCTCGCACAAAATTTTAGAATGAACTTTTTAGGGAAGCTTTCTCAGGTGTCTAGAGCTAATAATATCTCAATTGAAGCGTGGTCTTTATTTTGAAATGAGAACCAAACAAATTTTTCTATGGTGTTTCATAACCCCTTGATTGTATTTAATTTTTTCATTGTCTGGCACAAAATTTTAGAATGAGCTTCACAGAGAAGCTTAGCTAGTAGTCCAGGCCTAAGAAGATTCATGTGAGAATCTGGTTTATGTTTCTAAATGAGAACCTAAGGAGTTGTTCAATGGTGCTTCGTATCCTATTAATCCAATTTCATATTTTGTAAGCCCTTCCACTCAAAATTTTAGAATGAGCTTCACAGGGAAGCTTTCCTAATTGCCCAAGATAAATAATATTTATGTCGGCATGTGTTCTATATTTTTAAATGAGAACCAAAAGTGCAATTATATGGTGCTGCTTGTAACCTTATCACATTTTTTAGTTTTTTTTTCATGTTGTTCCGCCCAAAAGTCTAGAATGAGCTTTTTAGGGAAGCTTTCTCAGATCACTAAGGCTAATGATATTTACATGGGAAACTGGTCCATATTTTGAAATGAGAACCAAAAGCATTTTTTTTATGCTCTGGTTAGAATAAGAAAAAAAAACGTTTTACATCAAAACTATTGAAATTAGGCAGTTTTTGATTTGAAATACAGATTTTATTCAAAAAAGGAATAGGCCCTAATTGTATAAAAAATATGTTATTCTAGTATTTATGGAGGAAAATGAGGTAATTCAATTTTGGGTTTGTGTCCTGGTTCCAACGCTCTTAATTGTTGTAACGTCTTTGAGCTAAATATTAAAATGTGAGTTCATTATTAGAGCTTTGCTAGTTAGCTGGGCTAAGAATACAAAACAGGATTCGAAACACGGGCGCCGGACGGTTTGTCGTCAAATTGTGGACCGCAAAAACTTATTTTCAGCAGTGAGGAGTCCGATGCCGTGAAGAGTTTCAAACTCAAATGAACGTCTCTTTCTATCCTCTGGAATTAAAAAAGAGATCCGATCGACTTGAAAAATTTTTGTGGCATTGCATTATTGCTGGCGCTATACTTTCTGGGAATATTTTCTGGATTAGGTATATTCACCGTTTTGCTTAACAATATTTTATTACAATTAGTAATTATGTTGTCATGAACATTTTAATTTGAAAATATCACCAAGAAAAATATTTTTAAGGAACTCTATGTGAAATTTTTTTTTTTTATCAAGATTTACAGTTACGAACTGTTTCTTATGTACCTTTATGGAAAAATGTGTAAATTATGTATTTTATTCCTACTTATTATATGCAATAATTTAATTGCACTATGATATGAATGATTATAAAAAATATTTATTCAAGATATCTTTTATTTATTATAAATTATATTATTAATATCAAAGTATCTATTATATAAACACATTCCATTTTTCAAATAGCATTTCAAGTATCATTAAATATAACAAAAATTTTTTTTTTACGATATATATCTTTCATAGAAACGGCTATAAAATTTTAACAATAATATAATATGTATAAATAATGTCCTTAAAATACAATCTCCGCAGCATTCTTTCTTTGAATATAATTTTTTTTATATCCAAACTACTATTGTAACAGACTTGTTAAGAAAAATATTGGACTTGGTACAACTCTGTACGAAAGGCTTGCCGGGCCATACCCGAGATGGAACGAAGCCCCCAAGGGGTTCCAAAGTCCCGGGCGGCGGTGCGTGCCATCATCAGTCTGGGCTAGTTACTAGCGTTTGTAGTTTTTGATGAGAACCGTTTCTCGATCGCTTGCTAGATTCCAGGACTCGAAGAGTCAATTCATATCAGGACTCGTTTCCGATTTTATCGATTCCCGCTCCCATTTTTAACTGTGCATGTGCCGAAAAGCCTGCGCCTATTTAAATTAATAAACACTGATATTGTAGTAATATTTAAAGGATGGTGAAAATGAACGTTAACAGCAAAATAAATGTGTCAACGTTATTTTTAATCATTGATCAATTTCATGTAAGACTATCTGAAGAAATTCATCTATTTTTAGTAATTTTGATGAAAATTGTAGTAGGTCTCCTTAGGTCTTTTTTTGAACTTTCATAAGTTCAGTGATTTTAATGATATTGAATTGAATTGAATATTTATTAAGCTCAACAGTCAAGATACCAATTACAGAGCTAATATGAGCTATACATATGAGTCTTAAGTCTAAGATTGTCATTGTAGTCTTGTACAAAAATATTATCACGTGTATAGTATAACTAGTGTTTATAACTTTAGTTTGCGGCTATCTGATCAATGTAGGTGATAAGTGTAAATTGAGGATCGAACATTATACCGAGGTCTAATATGGTGGTGATCCTGTCAACCACTATTCCCTTAATCGAGTATTGAAAGTCATGTGTGATCGGTGATTTGCGAGTTCGCAGAGAGTTCATAATTTTGCATTTGTTTATATTTAATTCAAGTTTATTTAGGTCACACCACTGTGTAAATTTATCGAAGTTATTCTGAAGCTCGAGACACGAGTTGAAGCTGCCAATTAGTAGAGCTAATTTAACGTCATCAGCATACATGAAGTGGCAGCAGCTCAGTATATAACATAAATCGTTAATAAATATAACAAAGAACGAAGGTCCTAGAATAGACCCTAGTGGTACGTACGATTTTCGGGTAGATAATTGAGACGGGAAACCACCATATTGCACATAAGTTTTTTTATTACTCAAGTATGAGTTCATTGATTGCACAACATTACAAGGTAGTTCTAGTTCACTCAGTTTTTGTATAAGAATCGCATGATATATTTTGTCAAATGCCTCTGAGAGGTATGTATATACAAAATCAACTAGCTCAAACTCTTGTAGTTGCAATCGTATTAACTGTGTGAAACTTTATAAATAGGTCATTGTAGACTTACGCGGTATGATGCCACGTTTATTCTGCTATAAAACTTTACAAGCTTCTTTGGAAATTATATTATACACACAGACATGAAAGACTTTAGTCAAACCGTACAGTATACTTATAGGTCTGTAGATAGAAACTTCAGACTTATCCCCTTTTTTCCAGAGTGAATAGATTCAAGCTATTTTCCACACCAGAAAGCAAAGACAAGTTGAAAAGTTTTTTTAATGGTGGCAACAAGAAGGTAGAACAATTTTTGATAATTTTATTTGGCATCTGATCTGGACTCGCTGAATGTTTGTTAGGTAGCCTATTGAAAGCCTTTGAGATATATACGGTAGTTATATTTACTACCTGTGTATTTCTATTAGGAGCCAACAAGTTATATCTCAAGGGCGCATCTTTCGAGTCTGGAACTGGGAGGCTAGTCATGTTGTAGACTTTTTGTAAGTTTGCAAATGCATTAACTATGTCGAGCGGATTACAATATTCGATCCCATCATATCTCATAATACCCGGTATTCTCGATTGCCCTTTCAACCTATTTTCAAATGACCAGAAAGATGTAGGATTTTCTCGCAGTTCACTTCCAGTTTAGCATTATATTCAATTACTAAATTTTTAAGTTAATATTTATTCTCTTTTGCGTATCAGTATACATATGTAAGTAATGTGGGTAATTTTTTTGATTAAATTTTTGCCTAAATTTCTTATTTGAGCAGGTGTCATTAATGATATCTTTAGCGAACCAGGGCGAAAATTTTGTATTCACAAGGTTAAATTTAAATTGGGATATCTCTCTAGCAACATATACGATGCCTCATAAGATTGTTGACATGTTAAATTAACAGAGAATAGAACCAGTCAATAATGTTGATCGCAATACATAAATCGCTTATATTGACAAATTTACCATTCAAATTATTGGATTTCCGGTTTGCATTAAAAATGTTTACATTTTATGTGACTTCAATATGTAATGCAAATATTAGTGCCGAATGGTGGGTATCATTGGGTAGTATTTGTTCTTAGCAATGAGTTATTTTACACTTTATATTTGTGAGTAACAAATCTAGATATCTGTTGTTACCATTTATTGCGGTATGGATTTGAACCATTTCATAGTATTGTAGAAAATATGTTAATAATAAGGATTTCCTATCCTGATTGCCCGTTTCACAGAGTGTTTTGTAATTTGGTACGTTGAAATCTCCTATAACAATTAATTTATCATCCCAAAGCTTACGTTCTGTAGTAAGAGATTCTAAGATAGATTCTAATGTATTAGGTGATAAAACTGATCGGATATATAATGCAATTATGGTAACGGGTGTGCCGTTATAAATAAACTTTACCCCAACTACATCAGTGTCAGAAAATCTATTTTGGTTTTTATGTGCGAAGTTAATGCTAGTGTAAGCTATTTTTATGTCAGTTGCAATTAGCACTCCCTCTCCCACTCTGAGCTGTCGTTCATCGTTGTGGACATACAATTTGTTACTGTTTAAAATTTCAGATGAGTGTGTTGTTGGTTTCAACTACGTTTTAGTATAAACTAATACATTATAATTATAGATATTTTCTGATGTTAACAGTAAATCAAACTTAGTATTAAGACCCCCAACATTCTGATAGTAACCATTTATACTTAAGCCTTATTTCTTTCGCCCTTCGCCAATCTTTCGTTGAGAAACTTCTTCATTTGACTCCTTCAGTTGATCTGGCAGTGTCTCTCTTCTCTTTTTCTCGATTAATATTTGCAGGATCTTCTCAATCAACTTCCTCCCGCTGAAAGATAACTTTAATTGGTCTAGGTGTAAGCGGATCAGGTGATCGCTTTCCAATGCACAATATAGAATGTAGGTTATCAGCTATAAGTGAAGTATACAGTAGTCTCAGCAGTTGGACAGTTTTTTTCTTGTCAACCTTAGAGTCTAGTGTATCATTAGTTTCACTGGCACCAAAAATAAATAAGTTCCTCTTACACTTTTGCCGACACTCGATTTCAGAGATGCAGGTCTGTAGAAGATTTTCCGGAGCATGTTCATTGACTTCCAAAATTTTATTTTCTAGTGCCCTGATTTTTTCTTCCTGATGAACTAGTCCTATCTCTTAAGTTAAATTTATTCAGAAAAAAGATCTTCTCCTTTCGCTCAGCTGGAATTCGAACGCCAGGTCAACTGATTTACGGTCAGTTGCTCTAACCACTAAGCTACTAGAGAGACCGGAAGAAGAATCCTTTTTCTGAAACACGCTTTATTTGGCAAGGTATTATATACAAGTCAATTTTTACGAGAAATCTGTATTATCATCGGGGAAGGTAACGATCGATCAGAAGAGAAATTCTTTCACACACACTGTGAAAATGGAAATCTACAATATCGATCAAAGTTATATCCTCCAATACAGAAAATCTTTAACGTCGTGTCAGACTAGATGGAGCTATAAGTTAAAAGTTTTTTAAATTAAATTCACTCAGAAAAAATATCTTCTCCTTTCAATCCTCTGGGATTCAAATGCCAGGTCAACTAATTTCCGGTCAGGTGCTCTAACCACTAAGCTACTAGAGAGATCGGAAGAAGAATCCTTTTTCTGAAACACGCTTTATTTTGCAGGATGTTATATACAAATCGAATCCCAGCGGAGCGAAAGGAGAAGATCTTTCTTCTGAATAAAATTAATTCTAATTTTGCTAAATTTACAGCTCTATCTAGTCTGCGGTGACGTTAAAGATATTCTGTATTCGAGGATATAACTTTGATCGATATTGTAGATTTCCATTTTTACAGTGTGTATGAAACGATTTCTCTTCTGGTCGATCGTTACCTTCTCCGATGATAATACAGATTCCTAGTAAAAATAGTCCTATCTCATGGTCATTGATCTTGTAATTTAGTGCGGTAGATAAGTTACCTAGTTTCTTGTAAAACCCGTCCATTCTATTGTTATTTTTGCCATTTGCGAGGTTCACCATGTCTTTGTGAGATTTTCCTTCTCGTTCTTTTAGGGCTCCGTCAACCACCTCCTGCATTACTTTTCTCATGTCTTTAATATCGAAGCTGAGATGTTCTCTCTCAGTGTCAACGGAAGAGTCTTGACGGGAACTGCACCAGCGCGAGAAGTCGCCTTCTGGAGTTTTTCTTAATTTGTTAAATCTTTTCTTTGCATTTTTCATATGTGACCGTCCGCGAAGAAAGGGACCTAACGCGGAAAAAATCGATTTTTAGTTTTTCACACCAATTGAAAGGTTTTTAATCGGTCTTTCATAATAAAAAATATTATTCCTATATCTGAAAACTCTGAATTGATATTAATCTGTAAAGTGATATTAACCTGCGAATAGAATATTTTTAATTCCTTTTTACATGCCCATTTCGCTTTTCTTTTTTTTCGAATAATAATGAGGTTAAAAGCATTGAAAACGCAGTATTTGTTACTTTCAGTTGTCAAAAATTATTGATCAATAGGCAGCGGTAATGAAAACTAATTTTTTAAATTTGTTTATAATGAATTTATATTTTTGTAATTGATCACGTTTGAATAAAGCGAGAGTTTTGGGATAAAGTTATTTATTTGTATGGACAACCCTATTGGGTTTTGCAAATTTTATGCTTCTGAAGTGCCTTCTTTCGCGTTAAACGAAAATGATGTTTTTAATTTATTGCAGGTTATGTTTCACAGCTCCGATCGGCTTTGAAAAGATTTGGAATCTAAATATTGTCGCTGCCTAATAGGGGATTTAAAAAAGGACAGAAACGGCATTCCTGGGTGTTGAAAATTTTAATAACCTTGAATGCAAGTCGTCTTAACGGACTGATGAAAGAAATAACAATTGGTTCACGTGTTTCCCCGAGAGCCGGTTCCGCACCTTCGACACGATCAGGCTTGTTCGAAGCAAGTATTGTGTCAACTTAGATCAGCCATTGGCTGAACTTCTTTTCTCACACTCATTCGCGTAACCGACCCGACAGCGTCGTGCCCTCGAGCTATTGTCACGCATAAGTTTTAGGAGGGGAGAACGGAATCCAAGAGTCGATTGGAGAGTCGATTCGGGAATCGACTTTCGATCGCTCAGACTCGGCTCCAAATGATCGATTCTCACACACAAAAAGTGTGCCGAAGCTCGAATTAATTCGTTCAATTTTCAAGGGTTACAACCTTCACCGTTCACGGACATACATATGGGCAGACAGACGCCATAGTCAAAACTTGATTTTCGGCTGCAAGGGGTCTCCAAACGTGGAAATCCGTTGCAAAACTGAGGTGTGAAATTTCGGACGATTCTAATACTTTCTCAATCATAAATGATGAGATTGTGAAAAATACTAATTCAATGCTCAAATTTCAGATGTTTCTAGATACCGAAAACGCTGTAGGAATTAATAGAAAAGGTAATACCCGAATGGAAGATTTTCTTAAACTCCCGCGTTCAGCTAAATCCCTAGGTTTTTAGCCAAAACCCTAATTTTCCTAATTACCCACGTCATACAAATTACTTCAGTTATAACTAAATTATGCAAAAAATGTTGTAGAATTTGAAAATATAATATATGTTTTCAAAATATTTTCAAAAATCTTAAATTGACGTTAAGTTTTGCAGTCCACAGAAACATAACAATACATTTCAACCCACCATTCTTATTGCATTATATTTGCTCAATGCATTCATTAATTGTTGACAATCTAGCTCTCAGAATGCTTCTGTCTTGCTGGAAACTCAACGTTTATATATATCGCCCCCCCCCCCCATAACGCCCCGCGGTGCATCTGGACCCTTTCCCTTTTTCCTTCTTCGCTCTCGCTCTTATTATAACTCATATAGAAACTAAAAATTAGGGATGTTGTTGTTGATAAGTAATAAAATTATTGACAGTTAGTGATTTAACCGCAGTATTTTCAATTGTTAAATTTTTTCTTTATAGAAATTTTAATGATTCATTAATGTTGCTAAAGTTTAATTACCGAATGTTAATTACTGCGATATATGCGCAGGAGTTTTTTTCAATACAAATGTTTAATTAGGCTGATTTTATATGGATCTTATTGAGCTAGGAATTTTTATTCTAACTTCAAACATTTATTTTTCAAATCTTTATTCTTAGTGTTAGAGATTTTGTCAACTAAAAGTTTATGTTTAAGTTCAGGTTTGAGTGCCAGACACACGGGAAGACGGTGTATGGAAGTGGGTGGCTTTCCCACTACGTAAGTCTTCCTCTTTTCGTTTGGGAGCGGCCAATCAGCCGCCTGAAAACTATACTCTCTGCATGCTGAAATACCCTCTAAGGGGGAGCTGTCTGCGTGCAACGCACCCACATTCAGTCGCTCTACGATGTTGTAAGGAGGCAAATCTTGTTCATGTTGATCAACCTTGTTGTGTATCACCATCAACCTCGTTTGTGTTCCAGCACTTGAAGGGATCTTTCCTCTTTTTACAAAATACAAGAGTTAATTGCCGTATTTCGGCATTAGAGCTAGTGGGAGATCCGAAAGGGGCCCAAAGTTCTTTTTCCTCCCACCTCCACTTTCCACCTTGAAGCTCGAACGTCACGTTTTGGCGGCGACCTCGCCATTAGTACCAGCGTAAGAGGCAGAGAGGATCATCGCCATCCTCTAGCTCAAACATACTACTCAATTCTCGTAAAATCTCCTGGTGAAAAATTCTAATTCAATAAAATGATGATGCGCAGATAATGGGACGTAAGGCCCTGTCTACAATGGGATACGTTCGCTGAAGCACGACGCAAAGCGTACGCTCCATCCCAAGTTAGCGCATGAATGAAAACGTAGAGGCCGCCGAACTCACCAGAGTTATCAATTTGAATCGGATACTCACCGAATACGTCACCGCGCCAACCGAGTTCCCGGTAATCCTCACAGAGCCCGGCCAGGAACAAGAGGAGGAGTTTCTGGACATTCCTTTGTCCTTTTTACTACTGGCTTATCCTGTTTCGAAACCCCTACTCGAGGCAGACCACCATCTCTACGAGTCTGTCGGCTACACCCCGGGAATTGCTAAATCCTTCGCCGAGACCCACCGCCGGTCTCGCCGCACACCACCTCCCCCTTCTCGACGATCTCCTCATGACATACTTCGGCGGTACTGTCGCCGTTCGGTACGGAACTCTACGGCTGCACTTGGAATGTAACGTTTCATGAAGCTTTGGTGCGATGAAAAGTTGCATGAAACATTGGGTATATCGCAAAACATTTCAATGTTTCAAATAAGGCGGCGAGAAAATTCAAAACGATGAAATAAAATAAATCCTAACCTGATCTTAGAGGCCAAACCGATCTGCACATGCGCAAAATAATTTTTGTCCCCCTCCCCTCGAATGTTTTATGAAACATATGAAACCTTGACCGTGAAACATTTCAATGATTCACGTGAAAAGTTTCAATAAAAATGTTCATGGCTTTCATCCCTAGGCTGCACACGAGGTCCCTCCCGCGGTCAGAAAGCACTCGAATTCCCTCCCTTGCCTCTTGATCCCGTAACGAGCCTTCTTAAAGCTTAGTATTGGCGGTGTTAGCGTTTTTGCGTGAGCTTTGCCTGTTCGTGCTAGTTACATCACCGGTAGGGTAAACGTCTTCGTGTGAGTATTCGCATCTTAGTGCAAATACTTATTTTCTGCTGTCACGATGGATCCGCTGAACACGGAAGTAATGACAAGTGAAAAGGGTAATAGATGATATTTCTTCTAGACCTTCAAAAATGTTGTAAACAGAATTGAGAACAGGTGACAAAGAAACTTTAAAAACCCAATATGTTACTCTCATTGGAAATAACGCCAGAAAAGCAAGGAGATATAAATTTCCGCAATTGCCGATGATGGAACTTTTCACAGCTGTCCCAAACATTTTACGCAATTTTTACCATTCATGGGCCTATAAAGACGCTGCAGCCCATCAACGCGTCCTGTCAATGGCCTGGATTGACTACCGGAATGCTTTCGATTCAACCTCTCATAGATTTATCATCTGTCTGTTGGAAAGCTTGAAGGTGCATCTACACATAGTGAGATGCATAGAGCGATCGATGCCTCTTTGGAAAACTAGATTTACCATCTCATCTGGAAATTATCGTGTGACAGCGAACAACATCACCTTCCAGAGGGGCATCTTTCAGGGCGATAACATGAGCCCTTTGCTTCTTTGCATCACACATCTGCCTCTATCTCTCGCACTAAGAAATTATTCTGGATACCCCTGTGGCGACACTAACCAGCGCGAGCATAAGGTGTGATGGCAGAGATCCTCTCCTAAAAATGGTCAAGAACCACGAGATTATTGATGATGAAGGAGCGTTCCTTTACAAAGCCGCGGAATAAGCGGCCGAGACTCTTGGCCTGCATTTAGCATCAGAAGTGAGGAAAGTGCATTACTCCATCTAGATGCTTCACTTCTGAAAGCCGAAGTGAAGAAAGCAGAAGTTCAAAAATTCCATCAAGAGCTATTCGACATGAAAATGCACGAAAATTTTCACAGGAATGTAGAAAAACAGTTCTTGTCGCAAGAGCAAACTTTTGCTTTCCTTACATCATCAGGGCTTAATTCACGTACAGAGGGTTTTATTTTCGCATGTCAGGACGGCGTCATTTCCACCTTAGTAGGCCGTGACCGCATTTTATGTCAATAAGTTCCAAGCGATAGGGGTAGAGCGTGTCATGCACATACTGAGTACCTAGAACACATACTATCGGGGTGTCCCATCCACGCAGGAACGTCGTATATCTACAGGCATAATGCGGCCCTAAGAGTGCTTTATTACCATCTTCGTCGCTCTTACGGCGTTGGCCGCGAACCTGCCCTGCCGAACGCTCCAAGGGAGATAGAACCAATTGTCCAAAATGAGTAGTGTCAAATTTTCTGGAACTACGATTTTCGGACAGCAGTCTCTGTTTCACATTTGAGGCCTGACGCTGTTCTCCAAGACTTCGATAAACGAACCATATTCGTGATCGAATTCTCGGCTCCGGACGACTACAATATCACTGCCAAGGAGAAGGAAAAGGAGGAGAGGTATCAAAACTTTAAAAGGGACCTGCAAAGAATGTACCCAAAATATTCGGTACAAGTAATTGTCCTTGTGATAGGGGCTCTCGGAGGTGCGAGACTATCACTGGTTTGTAACCTTAAAGCCGTACCCGCGTGCCACAAATATTCCAAGGCACTTTCGAGATGGATGCTGAAAGCTGTCATCCTTAGGTCGGTTCGTGCCCTCAAAACACATAAGCGTTTCGCTGGCTTGTCGTTGTGATTTCGTCGTGTCCTGTGACCACCCATCTCACGGTTGTGAGACGTGGCCATGAGTGTGATTTACCGTGGTCCTACTGGGAGCCGGTGTCATTTTTAGATGTTAGTTGCTCCCAATTGGACCCTGCGTTGGTTCTTTAACCTTATTTTTCAATTGTTTGTGTGTGTCAGCAACCCTTAGGATCAGCTAACTAATTACTGTCGTCGTGCACTAGTGACGAACAATACCTGTAGTCTTGTACTTCAAACGGATTATAACCAAATCTACATACAATTAGTAGTAGAGATCTTTGACTCCACTTACCCTCTATATCTTAAAATGATTCCATCATGGGGACGCTACGTGTAGGCTGTCGATTTTTCTTACTTTAGACCAAGTGTGAAAAGCTTTTCAAAGCGTTGAATCTGCTGATGAATATTGTACCAGATCAGCGGATTTGATTGCAAGTTATCAAAAGATTAATTCGCGTTTTATTGAGATGAAAATTATAACTCCAGTATCCTCTAGAATACCAAGCTAAAAATCTATTCACAAATGGCACAAAAAGCTGTCGAACTTCAATGGATTTTATTTTTTTTATCAAAAAAGTACTTTCGAGTTATTACTGAACTGTATCAAACCATGAAATGGACATCCTGAAAGAAGCAACCATCTCAGAGAAAAAACAAGAAATTGCTTTCGAGTTATTACGTATCTCTTTCACAGAAAAAAACTGGGGGCGCGAAGTGTTGCGGGTAATCGTTCAAGCAGGGTAATAGTCAGCTGATTACTCCCAACTGAGGTAAACGTTCCGTGGTTACAGGCCTGTAACGTACTGCCTCTAGCGGAGTCCGCCAGTGATGACTGCGATTCACTACGGTGAGTTACCCCAGTCGCAGTTACCCTGCTAGCGGTTACCCCACTTCGCACATCACCTGTAACATTTCTTACTTGCAGTTTTTTCTGTGTTCGAACCGCAGAAGTAACGCTTAAAAACAAGCATCCATCTGTAAAAAAAAACCATTGTCAAAGAACAACGCATTAAAAAAAACGCCAGATTTGACACGGATAAATCTGCATCAGTTTTGTATTTTTCAATAAAAAAACACACACACACACACAGAACGTCCTTTAGAGCTTAAGTCTTAAGTCTTAAGTCACTTACATCTTCCGAACCATGGATGGAACACCCTGAAGGAAGCAGCCGCCCATTTGAGAAAAACCCTTGTCAATAGTGCGGTGCGTCCCCAAAATCGAAAATATTGTCACACAAAGAGTTGCATACGTTTCTTTTTTTTTGTATTGAAAAATAAACAAGAAATTACTTTTGAGTTATTACTTAGCTTTATTGAATCGTGTTAGGTCAAAACAATTAGAGTAAAGGCGCCAATTGTGGAGGTCGAAGTTCTAGGTCAATTATTCTAATATTTCTGATTCCGGACCCGAAAATTGCTCCAATAATATGTTTTTGAAGTACACGTTTTCAATTTCAATGGAATTTCAGTGACATAAAATACGGGGATAATCACACGTTAGAATAATGTTAGGAATTTAGGATAATGTTGAATAAGGATAGGTTAGACGTGGTCATATATTTATGGGATTAATAAACAAGAAACTCTAAACTCCTGACAATTAGAATGTTAAATATAATTTTATGTAGTTTAACACCTATCATGTTACTATAATGTTGTCTTGACGTCTTGACTTGATGTTGTCTTGACCTTAAAGAACTCTTAAAGAGCTTAACAGAGATTCTAGTCTTCTAACATTCGTAAAATCGTTAAACGTCAGTTATGACTTTTATGGCCACGATAAAGTACCATTTTGCAATTTTGTATGTGAAGCAATAAACGGCGCGTAAAAATATCGACAATGAAGTCGCTTCTGGGCTGGTAACGACCTGCTCCCAAGGGCGCTCTCGTTCCTGTTATTCAGAATCCTGGGAGATAATTCGATACTTAGTATTCCTCCGTTTTAAGCTTTCGTTCGGTGGATATCGCCGCGATGGAATTTAAGGCCAACCCCCTTCATGTGCGCTTGAAATATTTTCCTGCAAATTAACACTTTTATGGCGCCACTCAGTGGAAAGGACGAGACGAGCATTAATGCCGGACGATATTGTATGAATTTCGCGCGGCGAAAGAGGAATGTCGGATTTTTTATTGCATATCGCGTAACCCAATAGCTGCTCAGCATTAAGCCAGCGTTCTATTGTGGGAGAAACGTTCGTTGGAAATTCACCGGAAAATAAAAGACTTGATGTTCCTTTTGCCGTGGACTATACTCGCCTCCAACTGTGCGGCATAGGTAATTGCCGATGTATGCAAAATCGAAATTGAATTGTAATTTAGATGCACCTTATAATTTTATTTTCTTTATTTTGCGAGAAGATAATTGAGCAGTTGAGAATTTTTTTTAGAAAGCTTGTGATATATCAAAGTCACTAGACGTCTATTTAAGTGTATCCGGTTTTCACAGCAAAATTCAAGAGCAAGCTATCAAACAAAAAAATAATAAAGTTTATTTTTAATTAAAAGGAATGCATTGTTTCCTTATACCTTTGGCCCGAATCTATCTATCAAACTTCGGCTGACGGTCGAATTTTATTTGGCTCATGTCTAAATTTAATTTTATGTATGTACATGAAAATTACCAGTTTTTGACTTGTCGATTTGCCATCTGAATAGTGTCTACAGTTTTCAAGGTTACTTTAGTTTTCTAGCTAACTTGTTCTCTTAACTATGTTAATTCAATAAGTTTGACCAGAGAACTTATGTTAGCCTAACGTGTATATTTTACTCATAATTATAATTTTACAGTAATTGCTGTCAAAGAAGTCAACAAGGAATTAATTGGACAATGATTTTTCAGTAAGGCATTATAGATATAGACGGACAGGTGCTTTCCTGAAAGCTAGCATCTGTTTTACTGTTTTTTGGTGACCACTTGTTATTTGACAATCTTCTGAGTTCCCAGAACTTTGATGACTTTTATGGGTTTTTAGCTCTCTATCCCCTCAACATCTCATCGCTTCATACGCAAACCGCTGGCGAAAGCCATCTCGCGTAATGGCCATAGGCAGAAATGCAAAAGGCGGTGGTGGTTGATGGTACACTCGCTTGAGAGAGCAATTGCCCGGTTAGTTCCGCCAGACAAGGTCCTCAGCCCTTTCCTGCTTCCTCTTCTGGCTCTATTTATCTTTATCTCTGCCTTCGAGCTTCTCTCTCGCTGTTTCATTGGCAATTCTCCGTTCGTTCCTCGCGCTTTTCCCTTCGTTAAGTCAAGCAGAGTCGTGCTCTCTACTCGCAGCGACGAGAGGTCGAGTCAGCTTTAATTATCGTAAATCAAACGCCCGATGCCGCCCGAACCGCGTTTGCGCAAGCACCCGTGTTATTGTTAAAAACGGCGGCAACCAGGCAGAGTTATGCGAACAACGAAGAAAACGAGGTCGGAAAGCCAGGCCGTTTAGCTCGCGGTATACTCGTATCTGTAATCATAATTAAGTACACGATTGGGAAGCCGCAGCGTGGAAGCAGCGATCCTGCGTTACGTGCAAATTATGCGACGTATCTCCATTTTATTCTCAGAATAGATAACGTCACTTCAGAGTGAGTACCGTGTGAAAACGTACGCAACATATTATAATGCACTGTTACTTGACGCTTGTTGATAATTTATTGCTTGGATTAGAGTTTAGACTATAGACATACTGTATCGCTATCATTTATTCAGCAGTCACGTGCGTAGACGGAACTGCAACTTGAGAGGTTCTAAACTGCTACCTATACAAGCTTGCTGACGAGAAACGTATTCCAACTTGTACGGATTCTATTTATAACATTCAATGCTCCGGCCTGATAATTAAGGTCATCTGCAACATGTAAAATTTTTCACCACAGTATATGAATCTTGAATAATGGTCTTAGTTGGCGCCACCTGGCGTTTTATTAATTTTTATCCGTCTCGATTAAACTTGTTTGCATTACTTTGAATTGAATATCAAGTTTGCATCAACTCAAAGTACATAAATAGGAAAGTACGTATATGGTCCTGAAGTTGGTTAATATCTCAAATTATTGAATATTCCTGTTTGCAGGCGACACAAGCACGTGCATAATGTGCGAATGGTCCGTACAGGTTTTATCGCTCCTCGGTTTCCTGCTGAAACGAGTTTCCGCCTGTTTGCCCTGGAGCATCGTGAACGTATCAAAAGAATAACTCGACGTGCCGCATACAATTCAGGCACGGTATCGATAATGGCGAGTGAGAAGCCACCGCGGGAGGGCGCACGCGAGGTGTCGTATCTGATTCTGTTATTCGCTTAATTACACGCTTTAACGTAATGCGGCTGCCGTGCCCATATAGTAATTGTAATAACCCCCTACGTTCTTTCTTTTTCACTTATTCACTTCTATCTCCTATTCTTTCGCAATTTTTCCTATACCAACAAATTATATTTTAATGAATATTTCTATAGGGTCAGATATTGATTGAACCATAATTTCAGTTTGTCATAATCTCAATTGACCCCAAAATCACTACATTCGAAAACAAGCGTTAGGTGGATAATGTAGATGGTTATACGACTTAGAAAAAATCTGAATGATTGTAACTAACTGCAATGCTGCCATTTTTGCAACTTTTTTTGACGTTGCTTTAATAATCATGGTTTGAAAATCTAGTGACTTATGGTAACTTCTGGTGATTTTGTGGTCAATCAGAATTATTGCAAACTGAAATTATGGGAAAATCAATTGGGCTGGACGGGGCAGCGACGTCTGGTTAACATGCGCTTTGTATAAAGTTAATAAGACATGGAATTGATGTGCTTTTTTCATCTCGGATTCCACATTATTGTATAATACCAGATCATACGTTTCCATGTGTATTAATTATTTTAATAAAACAATGTTTTCGTATTCGAACTATGTATTTCCCATAAGATGCATTTGAATGACGCTACCCTGCTTATAGGAGCAGCTATATATAGCCGCAGGTGTTTTTTTATAAAAATAGAATCATCTTAGGATTGAAAAACTTGATGATTTGGTTGATGGGAATCTTATACATTATTGGAAAAATAACCTTTGAAGGTATATAGTTGGAAAGAAAAGGTTGTTTTATGAAAAACATTGATTATTTATTGATGTTCTGCTAGGTGTCGACTATATCATCTGAATGAGTAAGAATATTTACTTTACCGAACGTTGAAAAACAGAATGATTCTATGTGCTTTACAGACGTTTTGTTGTGAGGTTAGAATTTCATCGTATTATCGACTAAATTTATGGAGTTACCATCCAAGCATTTTCCAACTATTTTGTTGGTCGCCGCTGCCTAATCAAATAAATTTACTTAATGCAAAGAATAATAAAATGGTTAAGGAATGACGATGTTATTTGTAAATACTTCTTTGCCTCCATGCCAGTGTAGAAAATTTTTGGGGAAGTTTTCGGGTCCAGAATAGACATTCCTCAACTCCTCACCGCTAATGTTGTGCTGCACAGTGGGCTAGATTACATGAGAAATCGGCAAAACTAGACAAATGCGCGTATCTAAAAATTGAAAGGTGATTCTTAAGTTTTTGAACTTGCTGATTTCAAATCTCGAATCAAAATTTCGAAAAAACAAAATGGCAGACCAGAAGTGACTATTTGCGTTACTAAAATGCATGCGACTTTTGTGTAAATCGGTAGATTTACGGTTTTGAAGTAACTTATTTAAAATATCGACTCAAACTGAAAACAAAAACAAAATGGCGGACCGGAAGTAACTATTTACGTTACTAAAATCCATACGACTCTCGTGTAGATCTGTAATTTTACGGCTTTTGAGTGACTTATTTAACATATCGACTCAAAATTTTTTCAAACAAAATGGCGGACGGGAAGTTACTATTAACGTTACTAAAGTGCATCTGATTTTTGTGAAGATCTGACAAATTGACGGTTTTGAGTATTCTTTTACCCAACTTTTTGTAAATGGCCAAAATATGCATTATTTTTATAAAATTGATTTATAAAATAAACAAATAATATGGAACAAGATATCTTCACCACTAAACTTCATCACTTATATAATTTGAAGACGATCAGAAAGAAAAACGATTACTTTCTGTCCATAAATTAACAAACTATGCGTTTGTTTTTAAAATTTGTTTATAAAATAAACAAATTATATCGAATGACCAATCTTTATCACTAAACATTACCACTACTATAATTTGAAGGTACTGAGAAAGAAAAACGATTACTTTCTTCCAATAAATGCCTAAACTATGCATTTGTTGATAGAATTTGTTTATTTTATAAACAAATTATACCAAGCAAGAAATTTTAATGATCAAATATGATCCTGTCGTCTCGATGAAATCAATAAATTTCAACATAGGAATATACTTTGCAAGCAAAATTTCCACGATGTTGATATTTTGTTAATATAATTTGTGTATAATAATTAGATTCGAAATCCTCCTAATTATTTATATTATTTAGATACTTCGACATTTATTTTCATCCAGAATGTGATTAATTAAGTGATTTATTCGAAGATAAAAAACAATAGTTAAAAAATGTCTCATTTTCGCTCTTTGTTTATTTATATAAAAATAAAAAATGATGGAAATTGAAAAATCTAATTCGTAGACGCTCTTATGCAACTATTGCTGATCAGTTATAAACAAAAAATTAGAAATCGGTTAAGAATGGTAGGCTGTAGGTGATTTTGAATAGTAAATTCCCGCAAATCAGTATAGTAACACCTGCTCGGGACTGCGCGCGTGAATGAATGTGCCGAGCGTGACACGACATGTGATTTTCAATTCCCAAAGTCAGGTCTGCAGCATTCCGCAGAAAAACTCTATCTATTCGAATCTTAGTCACATTTTAAATACTTTGCAATGTACAAAAATCTGGGATCTCCTGGGATCATATTTCGATGCACGAAATCGTTGCGCACCTCACTCGAAAAAAGTTAGATTTGGACTGTCGTCAGTTGCACAGTTCAGAAGCTAGAAGCCGGTCCTTTTGGAATAGAGTGTAGAAATACCTATTGTATGCAATGTAATGCATAAAAATTGTAAATTTGAAAATTCATTTTTGGGGTTTTGCCGATTTTTTATGTAATCCAGCCCACTGTGCGCCGGATAGGGCGTTTGCATTCCAATACCCAAGTGGAAATTTAAGTCGGGGGCTGGCCAGTCGCCGGCTGGAGAGCCCGGCTTTAAGCTGGGAGCTGACCATGGAGCTTCACTCTAAGTCGGGCTGTAACCGGGGTTTCTGGTTGGAATCCGGCCAGCATTGTCACGCTGCGCTGGCCAGCGTCCGGCCATGAAGCAAGGCCGTGATATGGCCGGGCTGCCCGACCGTGGCCCAGCCGGGATCAACTGGTGTTGTAGGAGATTTAAATTCATTGGGTTTCAATTTTATGAAGAGCATATGCCACTTAGTTACAAGATCAATTTTATTCTACTTGTTTTGTATGATAATGACGTTCGTGGACTAGAAACCATAAATTGAATTAACTGGTACACATACGAGTTATCGTCGCTTGCCATTTTTACACTGCGAAAATAATATTTACATTTATTAATCATGGTACGAATCAATTTGCATATCGTCGCAATAAATATTTTAAATTCTCATATCATTTTATAAATTCAAATCTCTGTATGTGTAAATTTAATATTATACTTGTTTTACCTATAACATTTAATATGGTATATATAAAATAATGATGATAATTAAGCATTCGATACATGTATTTTCAATTAAAATATTCAATAAGATCAAGTAAAATCGAATAACTTTTAAGACGACATTTTCATTTTTAACTTGAATAGTTCAATTTTCAACAAAAAAAAGTTCATTTTCAACCGAGAAAAATAAATTTTATAACGAAAAAAAAAAAAACGGAAATTTCAATTCGAAAGGACGAATTTTCTATCCAAAAAGACTAATGTTCAACAAAGCAGTTAAATTTCCAACTAAAAAAGATAAAGTCTCGACAAAAAATGTAATAGTTTATGAGTCAACCAAAAAATATTTTTAGTTTCAATAAAACAGTATAGTAAACAACATCGGAAGCGGATTAATTTTCAACCAAAAAAGACGAATTTTCAACAAAAGTGTTGAATTGTCAACCGAGAACGATTTTTCAGTCAAGAGAGAACAAAAATTTTAACCAAAGTCGAGACAAAACTGTTGAACCTTTCAGGCGAAAAAACGAATTTTCTACAGAACATTGGACTTTTAAACTTGAAAGATGAATTTTCAACAAAAAAGTTCATTGTCAACCAAAAAAGATAAATATTGAACAAAATTCCATCGACAAACTCAATTAAAATTACGCTAGTCAACAAAACAAACCTATTTTTAATAATTAAACGAGATAGTTGAGTTTTTAACCAAATGGCTGAATTTTGAACAAAGAAGTTCATTTTCAACCAAGAAAGCTGAATTGTCTACGAAAAAAAAAAAAAATTTTATCCAAAAAGACGAATGTTCAACAAAACAGTCGAATTTTCGACCAAAAAAGATTACTTTTTCACGAAATAGTAGAATTTTCGACATAATAATTGGATTTTAAGCAAAAAAGTTAAATTTTTCTTCAAGTAGTTAAAATTTCGTACAAAAAAAGAGTAAACTCCAACCAAATAGTTGAAATTTTCACCGAATTGTTGAATTTTTTTGGCCCAGAAGACGAATTTTCTACAAAACAGTTGACTTTTAAGCCCGCAGAGATGAATTTGTAACAAATAAAGATCAATTGGGAACAAATTTTTTTTTGAATTTTTAACCAAATAGTTCAGTTTTCAACCAAATAGTTGATTTTTCAATTTGAAAAATAATTGTAGACGGTAGTTGAAATTTTAACCCCAAAAGTTCAATTTTCAACAAAAAAGGTCATTTTCAACCGAGAAAGAAGAATTTTGTTATCAAAATGTATCAATTTCTTACAAAAAAGTTTCAATTTTTATGCAAACAGAGGAAATTTCTATCCAGAAAGACGAATATTTAACAAAATAGTTACATTTTCAACAAAAAGGTCAAATTTTCAGAAAAAAGATATTAAAACCAAGTAGTTGAGTTTTTAACAAATAGTTGAAATTTCCACAAAAAGGTTCATTGTCAACCAAGAAAGATGAATTTTGAATAAAAAAGGACGAA
>JAABKJ010001720.1:0-29917 GCA_011634705.1 Andricus grossulariae
CGGGAGCAAGGTTCGCGGTAACAAATTGCCGCCAAATACTCAAATCATTCTAAACAACCACACGTGAAAAAGCTGCCATGAAGAACTAAATGCAAATCGCCACAATATCCATACGAGAATAAAAATCTGCCATGAAGAACTATAATATCTATCTGTATTATATATATCTGTAACATAATTTATTTTTAATACTAAAAATGGAACATCTCACTCAATTTACGAGATATCTTGACAAAACTTGGTGGTCATAAGAAAAATAAAGATTTTCAAATATTGCAAGGTATTACCAATGATTTCAAAGAATTTTAAAGATTTTATGATATTTTAACAAATTCTAAGGGATTTTCAATTCATTTAAATAATTTCAAGGGGCTTCAAAGAATCTTAGTGATATTTTAGAGGAATAAAGAGAATAAAAGAACATTTGGCGGGCCTCTAATATAATAATTTATTATATTTATAATTATTTTTACATTTATTAATTAAAGACTATAATAGGCTCGACAAATTTTGTGTATCTTACCGTTCCTCAAAAACATAATTTTATTTTTCTTATAAAAAAAAAATTTTAATTAAGTAATTCATCGAACTAGTTTCTTTTATTAAAAAATACTACAATTTATAATTTTTGTCTTTTCGTACTTGGCTTTATTTTTTGACTCCACAACCTTGATTATCGTTACCATAAATAAAATATTAAAAATCATGTAGGTACTTGGCGGAGGTTTTTCACACGGTTTATAATTTTTTTAAATCATTCCTGTTATAATCTTCAATCAATTGGTACTCGGTTTTCTAAATAATGCGGAATTTTAACAGCAAATGCTGGTTCGTTGTTCTCGACAATCCAAACTGCTACATTTTTTCCTTTCTCAATTAATTGCACCACATAATCAGCAACATGTTCCACTCTGAAATGAAATTGCCTGAATTTAAGACGTCAATATCTGCATTTCAGAATTTAATCATAAGTTTTTTTAATTCATATAAACTTGACTCAATGCGGATAAATTTGTTTAATTTTAATTTGCTCACCTTTGCATTATCATCTTAGAAGGATTATTTTTAAAGGGTGATTTAAGATTTACATTTCTGGTCATCCATGTGGTTGTAAAACCAGGACACATTACTAAAATTCGAACCCCAGTTTCTTCATAAGATTCCTGCAAAATTGAAAAAAATTTAAAAGATATTTATTGTTCAATAAAATTTAAAGATTTACAGACTACAAGAGTATTAAGTATTTTATCATTAAAAAAAATTGTTTTTTAATACATCATATTTATTTATTAAAAATAGAATGATGAAATATTTGAAGACATTTTTTTTGGTTGTTTGATGTATTTTTAAAAATTAATACTTTTAAAACATACTGTAGACATTGAAAAAAAAAACTTATATTGAAATTTGTTAAAAAATGATTCTCATTTCAAATTGAAACAATAATTTGAAAAATGCATTGAACATGCATAAATAATATTTATTAAAATTTGTTTCTTAATTTAGGAATTTTCCAGTGTCGGAAATTCTGAAGTGTCGCATATTTTGTAATTCGGCAATTTTCTGTCGGGAAGTTTATTGTCAAGAAATATTCAAATTCGGTAATAATATAAACTGTCGGGAATTGAGTGTCCGGATGAACATTTTGAATAATAAAATTGAAAAACTGAAATAAATTTCTTACCAAATTCAATTATTTTTTAAAACATAAATCGTCATAACTCAGAGAAATATTGTTGAAACTGTTGGAAATTTGGTATATACATTCAGTATACTCTAATGATGCCTATAAAATGCAGAAAGAAATTAAAGCTGCCTCTTGTTTAATAATAATTAATTGCGAAATGAGACCTGTTGGTAACCATGTTTTTTTAGTTTCACTGACAAAAAGTATGGAGGGAAGTTCAAAGTTGAGAAAACTTCCAGTGAGGAATTTGTTTCTCACTATTTAGGTAAAATTTCTGGAAATTTTCAGATCGTTTAATGATACCTAATTTCGTCAATTTCCAATGAGTCGATCTAAAAATTTCAAAACATCTTCCTTGAATAGTGATGAATAAATGCCCCTCCGAAAGTTTTTTCCTCTTTGAACTTCACTCGATACTTTTTGTCGGCGAAACTAAAAAAATATGAATATCGACCTGTTTCAATTTGAAATTAATTATTATTAAACAATAGTCTGTTCAAATTTTGTTCTTCATTTTGTAGACATGAATAGAGATTACTGCGTGTGTACAATCAATTTCAAATGGTTTCAATCATATTTGGATCAGTAATAACGTTTTAACGTTTTAAAAATATTTGAATTTGAGGAAATTTCTTCTCTCACTTTTTTTCGATTTTATTATTTAAAAAATATTCATGGGAAAAAATCGAAGACCAAAAAAGTTCCATATTATAATTTTTTGCAAACCCGTATATTTAAAAATCTGAATTTTTGAACATTAAAATTTGGATGTCACGATACGCTTGGACAATAATTGTTAGCGCCTTCAAGCGCTCGTCCCCTTATCGCATCCGGACCCTCAATTTTATTATTCGGGAATTTTCTATTTCGAATATTTTCTTTTTCGAGAATCTTACAGGGTCAGAATGTTATGTTTTGTGATTTTCCGTCCCCATTTAATGTAAATATTGTATTATTTCTTAATTATTTAAAAAATACCTTCATAGAAAGACTAAATCCAACTATTGCGTGTTTTGTACCAGAATAAACTGAAACTCGATGCAGAGGTGCTAGGCCAGCAATTGAAGCAATATTCAATATGGTTCCACCTTGACCACCTTTATGTTTTCCCATATGTTCCATAAATAAAAAAGTCCCACACACAGTTGCTGTTTAGTATGCATAGGAAATGTTATACATAACAATATTACTAAACATTAGGGCGTATCGGAAAAATTAAATATTTTGCTTTCGTTTTTGAGTAGGGCTAAACAGTTTCTGATAGGTGCGAAAGTAACTCCCGAGAAAGATGAGTCTTCAAAAAAATGTCTTCAGTTCGCGCAAGGTAATTATATGTCAAAATAGGGAAGAATAATAGATTTATCATCATCAAAGGCTTAAAAATGGTTATTCCTGGCTCCTATAAGCCGTAAAAAATGCATATTGGTTCCAAATATATGGCTGCTTAGTACAGACCCAATGGAAAAATATCCTGTGCTGGCTCGCTCATATTAAAGTGACAGATAATCGCAGCATTTGCAAAATATTTTATCTTTTTAACGATTAAAAGCTCAAAAATAGTTATTTCTGAACCAGATGAACAGTAAAGAATTTATATTGTATCGACATATATTTCTACTTAGTATAGACCCAATGGAAAATAGTTCTGTGTTGGCTCGTTCATGTTAAAGTGAAAGATAATCGTAAAATTCGCAAAATATTTGATCTTTTTAACGATTACAGGCTTAAAAATAGTCATTTCTTCAGCAAATAAACGGTAAAAGCCTTATTGAAATTTCAATGTAAGTTTTGAAACTATTTTAAGAGATAGTGCATTGAATTTGTTGTAAATGTTGATGAATATCCTATGGATATTCAATGTAAATAGTGAAACTTTTTTAAGAACAGTTCTGTGAAATTACTTCTTTCGAAATGATGCAGTAAAACCAATTTTGTATATGTAATTGCAAAAAATGTATTAATCAATAAAAAAATCTATCACATACTAAGCTTCTAAATTGAATTTCATGAATTATTTTTAAATTTTGTTCATATTTGCATTTAGGTTTATTCAATTTAATAAAAAATTTTACTTCATTTTCAATGCATGTTTATAAAATTTACGTAAGCCATAGTGAAATTTATTCAGCCACCAATAATATTTGATGTACAAGCAATTGAAACAGGTTTCAGAGTCATTGATGAATATGGTCTCAATATGATTATCAAAGCCAAATTTATAAAATTTCAGTGACATAAGTCATTGAAAACTGACTGAAATTTCAGGAAATTTCTAACAGTGTAGAAAATATTCAGCTCTAGCCATTTTCCATTTCAAACAATTTCGTGTTTTCGGCTCAGCACTCTAATGTAGTTCAAGTGTCTCGGCAATCATGAAAAAATTTAGACGCTCCTGATATAGAAGGTCGAAAAAATGAGCGTCTCTCAGCAACAGACATGTCAGGATATTGTGAGAGATTTCTGAAGATTCTGTGTGGAATTTCGTATCAGTATTTCCAATTTAACAGGTAAATTTTAATCTAGTTTTCCTAAATTCTGTACTCGAAGCTACCGTAGTTTTTGTTGCCTTCGTAATAACTGTATAGAAATTCATACGAAAAATAAAGCTAATCTAGCCTTTAAGCGATATTATAGTCCACACATCTTGTGCAGGCCTCTTCTTGATATAAATTTGAACGAGCATCTAGTACTATCTGTACTAGATTTAGTACAGATGTAATGGAAGCAAGAATACATAACCTGGAATTGAATTTAGTATACCAGCGTACAGTAAATTTAGTATATTTATACTGAATTTAGTATACGCGTATACTAAATTTCATGTACGTGTATACTAATTTCAGTATAAATATACTAAATTTACTGTACGCTCATGATATACTAAATTTAATTTCATGTTGTGCATTCATGTTTCCATTACATGTATACTAAATTTAGTACAGATTTTTCTAACAGTGCAGAAGTCAATTTTCCATTGGGTAAAGGGGCGGGAGTAACCATTTTTGAACTTGCAACAGTTAAAAATATCTACGATTTTGTGCATTTTATGATTATCTGTTACTTAACATAAATACGCGAACTCAGGACATTTTTCCATTTGGTCTATGCAAAGCAGGTGTATATGTGAATGGAACATGCATTTTATACCTTTTATCTGGATCAGAAATAACCATTTTTGAATTCGTTATAGTAAAAAATGTATAATATTTTGTGAATTTCATGATTATCCATGTCACATTAACATTAATGCGTGAACACAGGACATTTTTCCATTGTGTCTATACTAAGAAAATATATATGTGGATATGATATGCATTTTGAACCGCATATTTGGATCAGAAATATCCATTTTTGAGCTTTTGATAGTTGAAAATATCTACGATTTTGTGAATTTTATGATTATCTGTCACTTTAACATGAACGCGCGAACACAGAACATTTTTCCATTTGGTCTATGCTAAGCAGATATATATGTGAATACAATATGCATGGTTTGCCGCTTATTCGGATCAGAAATAACCATTTTCGAACTCGTAATAGTTAAAAACATATAATATTTCGGGAATTTTACGATTATCAATGTCATATTAACATGAACGCGCGATCATAGGACACTTTTCGATTGGATCTATACTAAGCAGGTATATGCATGGATAGAATATGCCTTTTTTACGGCTTATTTGGCTTAGATATAACTTCGAAAATAACCATTTTTAAGCCTTTGACGATGAGAAATCTATTATTATTTCATATTTTGACATATAACCACCTTGCGCAAGCTGAAGACATTTTTTGTAGGACTCATCTTCTTCGGGAGTTATTTTGGCACCTACCAGAAACTTTTTAGCCCTACCGAAAAATGAAAGCAAAATATTACATTTTTTCGATACGTCCTACAAAACATGTTGTAACCAGTGCCGGTTTAAAGAAAAAATCGCGGTTCCAGAGAAGTGACCTGGAGGAGGTGACAATTGTATACCAGCAATCATGAATCTCGCGCCGTGCGCGCGATAATTTTCTCATCAGGAGTTAAATTTTCAATATAAATGTTTCAGAATGGCCTCTAAAAACAAAAATAAGTTTCTGGTCATTTCCAGGTTACCAAACATTTTTCCAAGTCATAAAAAATTAAAATTTTTAACTTTTATACTTGAAAATTTTTCTATTTGAATATTGAATACTTAACTGCGAAAGAAAAGCATTTAAAACATTAGAAATCTTCTAAATCTAAAGTATTAAAAGTTTTATTTTAATAAGTTTTAATTTATCAATTCATCAAACAATTTTATCAGACTTTTTTTGAACTTAAGGTTCTTTTTTATTGTATGAAAAAAGTCTAGTTTCTTTCCTCTGAATATCTTCGTGTTAGAAAAATGGCCATTCTATCCAATTTTTTTGTAAGATCTTTAAAAAAAATCGGATAGAGTAAATTTCAAAGGAGTTAAAAAGATTTCAACGGATTTCAAGGGAATTCATAGAATTTCCAAAGATTTGAATTATTTTAAGAAATTTTCAATACATTAAAACGTTTTAAGGAAATTTTAGAGACTTTACGGTAGTCCTAGGGATTTAACAAGAGTTAATTAAGGGATTTAATATTATTTTAAAAGATTTCAAGGGCTTTCCAGAGATTAAAGCAAAATTTTCGTGATTGCAAAGAATTTCCTAAACCTCATTAGGATTTTAAGAGATTTAAAACGTTTTAGGATATTTTTAATGATTTCAAGGAACTTCAGAGAATCTTAAAGATTTCAACGGATTTTTATAAGATGGTTTTAAGTGACTTTTAATGGATTTCATTAGATATAACAAACTTCTAAACATTTTTATAATATTTCTATAAATTGCAAAGAATTTCACACGAATTAAGGGATTCCGTAGGGTTGCAAAGATTTAAATATAATTTCAAATATTTCGTTTAATATGCGGTTTTAAAGAATTGAATTTCAATTTCATAGGTTTTATAAGATTTTCGGAGATTGAAAAAGATTCCTAAAAATATCAGAGGATTTCCAAAATATACATATATCCCACATGATTTCATAGGGCTTCAAATATTTTAAGATATTTCTAGGAATATCATAGATTTCATGTATTTTGACGGGATTCCAACGGATTTTATAATATCTTAATGGATTTCAAAGAATTTATTCACATTAAGGGATTTTAAAGGATTTAGAAATGTTGTAAAAACTGACGTATACTCAATAGACTGTTAAATTGAAAGATGGACAATGTGATTGAATTTGAAGATTATTATAAATAATCTTTAGCAATCTTTCAAATATCAATATTCTTTATAATTTTTTTCTCCATTTTCCAGAGAAAAAGAAGGAAATGAAGGTAGTCAGAAAATCCGGTGGTGGGAGGCGATCGCCGGTTTTTCCACCCTTATTCAAATATTTTCATATATTTTTCTATTAATTTTGTTGAAAATTCGTATTTTTTGGATGAATTCAACAGTTTTTTATTAAAATTATAATAATTTTCAATTGAGATATCAACTATTACATATTTTGTTGAGATTTAATCTTTTTTGTTTAAAAATTCAACAACTTAATTGAAAGTTAAACTACTTTGTTAAAAATTCATTTTTTTGTTTAAAGATTCGTAATTTTAGTTTGAAATTCATCTCTGTGGTTAAAAATATGACTATTTCATTGTAAATTCATCTATTTGTTTGAAATTTCAACTAAATTTTTCTCTTTAAAATTCCTCCTTTTTGGATGAATTCAAATATTTTTGATTAAAAATTAAAATAATTGTTTATTGAAATATTAACTATTTCATTTTTCGATAAAAATTCATTCTTTTGTTGAAAATTCAACTATACTTAGTTCAATGTTAAACTTCTTTATTAAAAATTCACTTCCTTATTATCATTTTGTTTTGTTTTGCAAATTCATTATTTTAGTTTAAAATTGATCTCTTTAGTTGAAAATGTAAGTATTTTCTTGAAAATTCTACTTCATTGGCAGAAAATTAATTTTCATGTTTGATGATTCAATTTTTTAGTTTAAAATTCATGTCTTTGGTTGAAAATTAAACTATTTTGTTGAAATTAATCTTTTTAGTTAAAAGTTCAACTATTTGGTTTAAAATTAACTTTTTTGTTGAAAATTCATATTTTGGGCTAAAAAATTAAACTTTTTTGTTAAAAATTCCCCCTGTTTGGATAAATTCAACTTTTTTTGATTAAAAATTAAAATAATTGTTTGTTGAAATATCAACTATTACATTTTTCGACAAAAATTCATCCTTTTCATTGAAAATTCAATTACATAGTTCAATGCTGATTTTTTTCGTAAAAAAATCACTTTTGTATTATTAATTTATTTTGGTTTGCAGGTTCATTATTTTAGTTTAAATTTCATCTCTTTGGTTAAAAATGTGACAATTTGTTAAAAATTCTTCTTTATTGGCAGAAAATTAATTTTGTTGGTTAATGATTTATCATTTTAGTTTAAAATTCACATCTTTGGTTGAAAATCTAACTTTTTCGTTGAAATTCATCTATTTAGTTAAAAGTTAAACTATTTGCTTTAAAATTAACTTTTTTGTTGAAAATTCATATTTTCGGGCTAAAAATTAAAATTTGTTATTAAAAATTCATCCTTTTCAGATAAATGAATTCAACTGTTTTTCATTAAAAATTAAAATATTGGTTGATTGAAATATAATTTAAAAAATTTTAGATCACAATTCATCTGTTTGGTTTAAAATTCAACTATTTATTTAAACATTGAACTTCTTTGCTGAAAATTTACATTTTTGTTTGAAGATTCATCATTTTAGTTTAAAATTCATCTCTTTAGTTAAAAATGAAACCATTTTTTTTTAATTCTTCTCTTTTTGGCAGAAAATTCATGTTATTGGTTAAAAATTAATCTTTATTTGTTGATGAATAAACTTTTTTTTTCTCGATGAAATCAACTGTTTTGACATACAAATTTAAATGTTTTTGGGTAGAAATATCAACTATTTATTTTGTTGAGATTTCATCTTCATTGGTTGAAAATTAAACAACTTAGTGAAAAGTTGCACTATTTTGTTTAAAATTCAGAAGATTCATCTATGTCGTTGAAAATTAAACTAATTCGTTTAAAATGAATTTTGTTGTTGCAAATTCATATTTTTGGTATAAAAAATTATACATTTTTGATGAAAATTCGTCTCTTTAGAATAAAAAGTTAATCTGTTTTGGTTAAAAATACAATTGTTTTTTTGTTTGAGAATTCAACTATTTCATTGAAAATTCGTTTTTTTTTAAATAAGTTTAACTGTGTTTGATTTAAAAGTACTATACTTTTGTTTGATATATTAATTATTGTGCACTAAATTTTTCGTTGAGAAATCATATTTTTTATTGAAAATTGTAATATTTGGTTTAAAATGAAACTTTTTGTTGACATTTTGATTTGAAATTAATATAATTTCTCAAGAATCTTTGAAAAATTTTGTTTATATAACCTTAAAAACAAATAAGCTAAAATAATAGTTATTAGAAATTTGTATTTTGTATTAAAATTTGGTTTTCCCCTCAAATCAAATAAACTACACGCGCGGATACCGCGTGATTGACGATGTGAGTCTCTTTAAAACTGAATGAAGAATGTTTCCGAAAGAAACATTAAAAAATGGTCAAGAATTGAAATCTGCAAGATATTTTGAACCTCGTTTTTTGATTTCGCCCCACTCTGGGGCTTCCCTTGGCATTTTTCTACCTTTGCCCAATGTTTAAAACGGCACTGATTTAACATGTAATATATTTTTGAAAGTACTTGTTAATTTTCTAATGTATACAAAAATATTCACGGAAAAGCGCATTCGTAATACAAACGTAATTTATGTCAATCATAAGTTTCCAATTTGTCTCATCAGCAATTCCAGCGTTATTAATCAGAATATCCACTCGTCCATACAGGTCCACAATTTTTTGGAAAATTTCTGAGAAAAAATTAAGTTTTGGAACAAACTAAAATTTAACAAACCTAAATTCATTTAAATAACTAAATTCTACATAAATGAAAGTAAAAAAATGTTTATTGATAAAAGTACGAGTGAATTCGTCTGTTTTTGATACATCACAAACAAAAAATGTGCTTCTGTTTTCACAAAAATCCTTTGTTAGACTTTCCACAGCTAATTCTCCCTTTGATTTTTCCAGATCCAGAATGATGACAAGCTATTAAACAAAAATCCTGAGGTTTCACGAGCCCAAAGAAATTTCAAAAATTTATTTTTCTCAGGATATTGGAAAAACTATAGCAAGCTTCACAGTCATTCTTCCATTATCTTTTTTATTTCTTTTCCAAAAAGTTCTCCTTTCTCCCTATTTTCAAAATATTTTCTGTATTTTTTAAATACTTTTATTTGCCCCATTTATACTCCCCACACATTTATGCACAGGCCTTTTAAAATTAAAGATCGAGGCATCGACAACTGTAATTTGGCGATTGTGAATTCTCTTTTGTTAAAGCTCCTTCGGCTTTGAGAAACACGTTCTCATCACGTTTCTCGTGCTTCGCACTCGATTTTTTTCAAAATGCGAAGTTTTCTACACATAAAATTTATTTTATATTTATTTCTATACCTCGGTCCGGGACTGCTCATTCAGATATTGCAAAATAAAAAACAAATGTTAGTTTTCATGATAACTTTAATATTTGTTCCTTATTTAGCATTGATTTTTATTCTCAGTTACCATGAAAAATGTAACATTTCAATAAATGTATATTATTATAATTTACAATATGCATTGGTATTGAAACAGATGTAATCTCATTGCCTTGTTTTTATAATTAAAAATAGTGCGCATCCTATGAAAAACAATTTTGTTATTGAACATTTTATTGCATCTCGCGTCGTTTTTCCATAAATTTAATTTTGTTTATTTTCAATGTTATTTTTTACGATTTACACAAAAATACGCGTCATAGCCTGAAGTGGATCAGAAAAAATTTGTAGATATAATTTAGGCGAAAAATTTTTTGTATCTTGTGTCGTTTTTCCAAACAGGTATTTTTTTATTTTTAATGCATTTTTATAAAAAAATGTATGACAAATTTGTAGATTTTTTTTGGTTGAACAATTTTTGTCTTTTCATTTTTTTCCAACTTCTGCCATTTGTTCAAAATTTTAATGTTTTAATCTTTAATTTTAATCTTCACGTTTAAAACATAAAATACGCGCCCTATGAAAAAATGATTAATAACAAATTTGCAGATCTTTTTTGGACGAAAAATGTTTTTGTCTTAATTTTTTTCGTATCTTGTGTTGTCTTTCCACAAATTCAATTTTTTTTATATTTAATTTTATTTTATACGATTAAAATTAAAACTACGCGTCCAAATAAAGAATAATCAATAACAAATTTGTAGTTCTTTTTGGGACGAAGAACTTTTCTTTTTGAATTTTTTTTCGTACCTTGTGTCGTTTTTCCAAAAATTTATTTGTTGTATTTTCAATTTTATATTTTTTGCGATTAAAACAAAAACTACGCGTCCTATCAAAGGATGGTCGATAAGAAATTTGTAGTTCTTATTGGTGAATATATTTTTTGCGTGATGAAAAAGTTAATCTGTATTTTTCAGATTCAGCCCTAGATTTTTTTTAAAGATGAAATTCGTGGGAAATATTTGTCACTTAATTGAGAATAATTTATTTGTGTGCCACAATTCATGATTAAGATAATTAACTATGTACATTGCACATTTTTTAAATTAAAATTGTATAACAATGAATAAGATCTCCTTGATTTAAAAAAATTGTGAATGTACTAAAAATGAATAGTAGAACGAAATTATGGACAATTAAGAGATAAATACATATCTCACGTGAGTTTCATAAAAAAATTTAAAGCTGAATTTGACATTCAAAATTGAAATTTATCATAAAATTGTTTCTTTATGAATGTTGAACATTCTTTTAAAATGGCTTTTCTCACACCAAAAATTTTGGAAGAAATTTCATCACTTTGTCAAGAATAAGTAATATTTTCAGTTTAAACAAAATTTAAAGCTTACAAAATAAGAAATATTAAGACTTAAAAATTGTATATCTGCCATATGATCTTAGCGACACTTAGGTAGTCTATAAAATACATAAAACATCAATTTTTCTTCCCCTATTCTGTCTCCTATTTTTATGAAAAAATCTAATTTTTCCCTTATTTTGAGACAATTTAGCGTTGTGAAGCCCGTGTAAACTTTTTTTGCTGTCGACATAATATTTTCAATTTTTTGAAATTCTGATGAACTTTTAATTTGACTTTGATCTAGCAGAAAGTCTAATAAAAATAAAATAAATTTTAGAAGCATTGGAATTATGCTAAAATAAAAAATGGATGAAATTGAGAAACCTGCAGTTTCATTTAATTCAGGGACCGACCAGTTTAATTGCTGAAATTTTCTGAATTTCTTTATAAGTACATTTTGAGCGTTAGCAATTTTTTCGAGAATGAACCAAATAGTTTGAGATAGTTTAAGATAACAAAACACCACAGTGGGACTCCGATGCTTGAAGTCGATCAGACCTCTCTTTCCACCATGTGAGATAGACAGAGACGATCCGATTATGTTCCAATGACAGGTCTTACTTTTCGTTTCGAAGCGATCATTCTCTCTCTCTATTCAATACTTCTTCTCCTCTGTTTTCTTTGTCGAATCGTAGAACCTATTGGGTAGCTACGGCAGCCCCACCATTTCAGAAGAAATTTGAATTTCAATTAAATAGTAACAAGAAATCTTATAGTAAATAATTAATTTTAAACCGTAGCGTAATATTTTTCATCAAAATGAATTGATATTCATTGCTCTTTTGCATTAACATTGTTCCAATAACTTCGAGATACTACTTCACGAAATATATTTGCGTGTTAAATGGCGCTGTTTTCAAGATTGAAGACAGGCTCATTTGATCGCATAAAATAATCCAATCAGTACCATTGACTTCAGTTGGCCTATAGCATCGGAGACCCATTGCTGGTCGACGCGAGCTCGCCATCGTGCTTCGAATGAACTCACGCAACGTCATGACGCAGTTTCAGAAGCAGGCCGTCAGTGTACAGCGCCTTACCGCAACGCTCCTGTTTTTTTACGCCAGAGTGAACACCGCACATCCCTCCGCAGCTCCTCTCACCCATACCCGCGGCGTCAATTCTCGGAAGAACTAACCCCAGGGGCACTATCTCCTGGGTTTACTGTATTTTTACTTTTCTGTTCTTGTCCCTATAAGCATTTTCTAGTCTAATTCTCTCGTCATCATCATTCCACCAAGCATCCCCAGTCATTCTTGCTACAATCGCAGTACCACGCACTTCAGTCGCACTCCGGACAACTATTTCCTGGAACATGTTGCATGCGCCCCCTATATCTTTATTGCGTATTAGCGTCTCCCAACTTGTCCCATCTAGGCGTTTGTTTATCTTATTCGTAAATTCTATCCGCACTTATGATTTCTGTAAGATTTCTGTCTTAATTCGCGTCTGATTCGTCTTCTTAGTTCTCTTTCTTCTTCATCCTTGACCTATGTTAATTTTTGAAACTAAGAGGTAATGATCCGTTCCACATTCAGAACCTCTCATGACCCTTGTATCACTTACTAGCTCTCTCAGTCTCTCATGCGCAACAATAAAGTCAATCATACAAGTGGATCATGTTATGCCTAAATCAAGTATTTGTAAAAAACAAGCCCTTTTCGAAACATAAGCTAACCAATCTTTCTCCGTTACCATTCGTTTTCGGATCTCGGAAATTACCTAGCACCAATAACCCATGATGGTCAGTACCTATAGTATCATTTGAAGTGTCCCCGGAGGCGTCTTTTATTGCACTTCGAGGAAGGCCCCAATTTTGGGCCCAATGTCTCCAACTCAGGGAAGCGTATTATCTCACGTTTTTTGGTACGGTGATTCCAAATATGTTCTTAGTTTTGCTGTTAATTGAACGGTTTCAGAGATAAAGAGAAAAATTGTTATGAGCCACCTACAGGCTCTATCGCACCAGCCCCTGCAAAATATCAAGAAATAATAAAACCACCCGCTGAAAATATATTGCAGGTACCAGTTTTACAAGATTATTCTGATGAAGACGCATAATAAAAAATATGAGGTGTTAACTAAAGCATTTATAATTTGTGATCCACCGATTTGCGACGAAAGCTAGTTACCCTGCAATGGCAATCGCGTTCAGAAATAGGGCAGGTGGGGGGACATACAACTTTCGCGAAAGGAAGGTAAAAGGGGAAACAGAGGAATGGTTCAGGTTCCAGCAGCTCTTATTACCGAACGCAAAGAATTATTCCACATAGAAAATATTGGTGGCCCTGAAGAGGGCCGATTGTTTAATCTGAAACAAAGAGTCATGCGATGTGTGTCAGTCGATCAAGTCCAAGTTCTCGCTAGGCGGCAAGACCGAAGGTGCCCTACAACGAATGAGTAGTGTAGGTAGTGTGGGGCTAGGTCCCCGCTGGGCGGCAAGTCTGGAGGTCCCCTGTGAGTGTGCTGTCCGTTGGTCGGGTCTAGGTCCCCGCTAGGCGGCAACTCTGGAGGTCCGCTGAAACGAATGAGTAGTGTAGGTGATGTGCGGCTAGGTCGCTGCTAGGCGGCAACTCTGGAGGCTCCCGGTAAGTGTGGTGTGCGTTGATCGGGTCTAGTTCCCCGCTAGGCGGCAACTCTGAAGGTCTCCTGTGAGTGTGTTTATTGCGAAATAAACGAGGAAATATTCCTAAACCTACTACCACCCATGATCCGTAATGCTGGGAGGGAGTTCGGCTTGCTGCAGAGCTGAAGCGGCCACCTAGCCGTTTAGAGGCTCGAGCCACCTTGGCTCGGCTCAGTAGGGCTGCTGGTCAAAGGCTGCTGCAGTGCGCTTCCTTGTTCAGTGAGACAGCAGTACTGCTCTACACCATGGACATTAAACGTCTCAGGTAGGTCGGTATCCCACGTAGATATGTTGGCGACTATTCTCCAGTCGGTGAACGTTGGCTGCTTGCTGAATTTTCTGTTAAGCGTCGAAGCGTCGACTAAGGCTGCCGGTTGGCGAATGATCCTGTGGTGTGGCAGCACCGATATTTATGCGCGACCCGCTGGGCAGCGCGCGCCATTCGGGTAGGAGGTGGTAGAGGATGGCTTGCGGTTGGTCGCTGCTGTGACGCGCGCGAGCCAACCCGCGCGGCATCCGTGGTAGCGGGGTCCACTTGAGTGGGAATAGATGTTGGTTGGCTACCAGCCTGGCGTGAGCGAAGCCAATCAGAGCCTGGTACCGGTACCACGCACTCATTGGCCGAAATCGTGGCACGAGCAAAGTTTGATGTGGGAATCCCGTGTTCTCTTCAACGCATGCAAATCGACCCTGTTCATTTTATTATTATAAGAATATGAGAGAAAACTTATTTATAATTACTTGATTAAGAGATATGTTTGTACGGTAATTATTGTTAATGTATGATAAGGCTTTTTTTAAACAAAAAATCAGCCGAAAAGTTGCGTGAAATAAAAGTTTAATTATCTCTTCAAATTTGTCAGTACGATGACAGAATTGCTTATTTATCGTGTAACAAACGCATAATAGTAGAGATTAAAGCTGCTGGACGCCCTGCTAATAAGCAAGCTCAGTATTCACAATGTATGAACTTTGCGATTTTTAAAATCAATATCTTACAAACGGCTGAATTTTAGGGGTAACACCCATTGACTTTTTTGCTTGCTGCCCCAAGTACAACAACTTTACACACTTTTCAGATCTGGACGTTGTGGGACCAGAATTCCATATGACATTGGCACCCTCCTTTATGCCCCATGCCATGCTGTTTTGCGATCTCAACCATAATCAGACCGACTCTTTGGCTACCATGCAATTCACTATCTATCTACTCCGGACCATAGTTCGAGTCCGTGCTTCAACTCCCCACTTTCTTAAACTCTTTAGCCGCATCCTTTTTTCTTCGTTTCAGGTACATATAAAATCTCCAGCTTCCTTACGCTTATCGTTTCTCGTAATTATTTTTCTTTAAGATCATTCACTCCTATAGCATACCAAAAACCCAGTCTTCATTCATCGCCTGAAACTTTACCGGTTGCATGCCTTTCGTCAACCAAAGTTTCAATCCATTCCGAAGCTACTCTATTGTTTGTGTTATTCATTGTTTATAGTAAATGTCCAAATAACACCTTGATGCGAGTATTGTATTTTGCGAGTAAAAATCATGTCGAAATTAATTATCCAAGTTGTGAGGTGGAGAGTCTGTTTATAACGTCAGTCCCACCCGACTTCGGTCAATGGAGGTGAAGTATAGGGACAGAACTAGAACCGAAAGAGTCATGGTCATCTGCCTATCCTCGGTTTGCCTCTGGGTTCTAAAATTAATTCAAATATTTTTTCTAAGAATGGTTCATTTTTCTCAAAGTTGATAGTAACTGTACCAAAATCCTCATCTCTGAATTAGTTGTCCTAATTACTTCGCTTTATTTAGGCCGGACGTGCATTCCATAATCTTTCTCACTTTATGAGTAGAATCTTTTTTTTTATAAGAAAAATAAATTTGTATTTTTGAGGAATGGAAAAAGAAAGAACATTTAGAGGACCTGTGAGATAATAATTTATTATCATTATTATGATATTGCCACACTTATTTATTACTTGAAGACAATAATAGGCCCGATACATTTTTTCATATCTTCCCATTCTTTAACATATATAAACTATTAAAATTAATGTAGGTACTTGGCGAATTGTTTCAAACGGAGTGGGTTTCTTGGTTTATTATTTAAATTAACTATTTATTTTATAATCTTCAATCAATTGGTACTTTGTTTTCTAAGTAATGCGAATTTTTAACAGCAAATGCTGGTTCGTCGTTCTCGACTATCCAAACAGCACCATTTTTTCCTTTCTCAATCAATTTCACCACATATTCAGCAACATGCTCGACTCTGAAATGAAAATTTAGGGCACATTTTTTTTATGTGTATAACATACTAACCTAAAAGAGAATACTTTCATATGTGAACTTAAATTAAGCAAAAATTTGGCTGAATTCAAGATGTCTTTATCAGCATTTTAGAATTTAATCATACATTGCTTTAAATTCAGATAAACTTGACTTGAATCCGGATAAAATTGTTTATTTAAATGTACATCCAAATTTAACGTAAAAAAGGTTAAGATTTACCTTTGCTTTATCATCTTAGAAGGACTATTTTCGTAGACTGATTTAAGATAATTATTAGTCAAATCTCTGGTCATCCATGTGGTCGTGCAACCAGGACACATTACTAAAATGCGAACACCAGTTTCTTCATAAGATTCCTAAAAAATTGAAAAGAAGTGCAACAAGTATTGAATATTCAATAATAATATTCACAGATTCCTTTCCAGGAATAATTCTTGAACTAAAATGAAAATGATAAATTGTAGTCTATACTTCGAAAGTATTACATTTTTTTAAATTGCATTCAACAGATGGAGTGAAGTTATGTTGTTTATGTCAGAATTTTAATTTATTTAATAGGACGAATTGAAAATCCCGAAAAATAAATATCTCTACACTGTAAATTTCCCGAAAAAGGAAATATTCGTAATAGAAAGTTCCCGAAATGATCAAATTGCAGGAATATAAAAATCCTGTCTTGGAAAATTCTCTAACAGCAAATTCCTGAACAATTGATAAAATTAGTGAATTTGAACATTCTTGAACAATAAAATTCTTGACAATTTATTATATCACCACATTTGACAAATCCCCCTATTTTAAAAATTTTGTTAAAAATGCAATGATGAAATATTTTGATCAAAAAAGTTTTTTTTGGTTCTCCAGTGTGAATTTTTGAAATGATTGTTTGAATATAAAATAATAATAATTGAAAACAAATATTTCTTAACGAAAAAGAGCAATATAAGAACAAGATTTTTGTTACAAAAGCAATAATTTCAAAAAATGCATATTTTCAAAAAGAAACTTGCATTGAGAATTCTTTTTCAATTATTATTAGTGCATAGAAAAATTTTAATTTTTACCGGCACAGGGTATCGGGAAATTTATTTTTCGGGATTTTTCAGTCGTCCCTATTTAATATGAATATTGTATTATTTTCTAATTACTTAAAAAATACCTTCATGGAAAGACTAAAACCAACTATTGCATGTTTTGTACCAGTATAAACTGGAAATATATGCAGAGGTTCTACACCAGCAGTTGAGGCAATATTCAATATGGTTCCACCTTGACCACCTTTATGTTTTCCCATATGTTCCATAAATAAAAAAGTCCCACACACAGTTGCTTTCTAGTATACATATGGAAAGTTATACATTACAATATTACTAAATATTTTATAGAAAATTTTTTTTAAACTACAAAGTATGCTGTAACCAGTGTTGGTTTTGTTTAAGGAATGAAAATTGAAAATTTTGTTACAAAAGGCATCAAAAAAAAAATTCTTCTACTTTCTTTCTCATAGCGGAAGCTTTGTGATGGTGATAATTTAAAAAAAAATAATTTGTTCAATTGAACGTTCCTTATTCGAAAAATGTCTGATACAATGTTTTTACAATTTTATGGATATATATTTGTGTGGATGTCACAACTTTTTGTGAACATGATAACTTGAAGACGGTTTCAGATAGATTGATGAAATTTAGAAGACTTATTGTCACTTTATAATATTTTTAAAATATTTTTTTATGGTAAAACTTTTTTCATTAGCATAATTCAAAGTTGATGCAAGGATATAATAGATTCCCTGACTCGAGGCGATTCGTTTGACGTAATATCAATGCATTTTATTTAAGAGTTAGGAAGTTACGGTCATTTATATTATTTGAAAAATAGATTTTTACACAAAAATGTTCACATTCAGACAATTTAAAGTTGATGTGAGAATAGAAAAGAATCGCTGATTCGAGACAAATCGATTGACCTATAATGTGAATCCATTTTACTGAAGAGTAAAGAAGTTTTGTTCATTCATATTATATGAAAAACCGGTTTATTATAGATAATCCTTTTTCATCAACATAATTTGAAATTGAAAATTTTAAATTATGTTGTTGAAAATTTGCCCTTCTAGGATGAGATTAACTATTTTAGATTTAAAATAAAAATATTTGTTTATTGAAACATTAACTGTTGCATTTTTCGATGATAACTCAACTGCTTGTTTAAAAATTCAACAACTCAGTTAAACATTAAACTTCTTTGTTAAAAATTCACTTTTTTGTTTCTTTGTTTTTTCGTTTGAGCATTCATTCTTTTTGTTTAAAATTCATCTCTTCAGTTAAAATGTAATTATTTCGTTAAAAATTCATCTAATAAGTTAAAAGTTCAACTATTTGGTTTGAGATTGACATGTTTTTTTTAATTTTTGATTTAAGATATCTGAAATCTTCAAGACTCTTTTCGTATTTTCTTAAAATCTTAGAAAAAATATATTTATATAACCCTACAAACAAATAAACAAAGCATAAAACTATTCATTCGAAATTTATATTTTGTATTAAAAATTGTTTTTCTTGTCAAATTGAAAAACTACCCTACACGGATAGCGTGTGATTGAAGATGCTAGTTGTTTTAAAATTGAATTGAAAGTCAAAATCGGTCAAGAATTGACATTTGCTACTTATTATGAACCTCATTTTTTGATTTCGCCCCAATTTGGGGCAAAATCAAATAAATTAATTTTATAATGTATAAAAAATATGTATGGAAAATCGCATTCTTAATACAAACGTAATTTGTGTCAATCATAAGTTTCCATTTAGTCTCGTCACCAATTCCAGCGTTATTAATCAGAATGTCCACTCGTTCACACTGGTTCATAATTTTTTTGAAGATTTCTGATAAAAATGTTTTCATTTTTTTACAAAGTAAAATTTAACAAACATTAATTCATTTAATTAACTAAATTCTACATAAATTGAAGTTAAAAAATGGTTAATAATAAAAGTACCAGTGAATTCGTCTGTATTTGATACATCACAAACAATAAATGTGCTTCTGTTTTCACCAAAATCCTTTGTTAGACTTTCCACAGCTACTTCTCCCTTTGATTTGTCCAGATCCAGAATGATGACAAGCTATTGAATAAAAATACATAAATAAATTTTGAATTGACAATAGGGTGAATGAAAAAATTTAGAAATCAAAAACAGCCTGCACGATCGATCGATATCCTGAGATTTTACTGGGCCAAAATAAAATTAAAAATTTATTATTCTCAGTATATTGAAAAAAACGGCAGCAACCTACACAGTCATTCCCCTACTGTATTGTTTTTCTTTTTAAAAAATTTCCCCTTTTTCCTCTATTTCCAAAATATTATCTGTATTTTACGACCTAGGGTGCCCAGCTAAATCCCGATTTTAGGATTTTCTAAAACCTTGAAGCGAATAATTTTTTTTCGTTTTGTGAAATAAATTTTTTTTTTAATATGAAACTCGTGGTAAATATTTTTCATTTAATTCAGAATAATTTATTCGTGTGCCATAAGTTATCATCAAAATAAATAATTCAGTACAGTACGCATTCAGAAAATTAAAATTGTTTATATATTAATGAATGAGATATCAAGAATCATTAGTAATCGTTATCGTAATCTTTTTTCATTAAAAAAGTTAATATGTACTGGATAATATCATGATTCAATCATTTTTGTAGATATTTGAATATATTTATATGCACTGCTTATTAACAAAATTCAATTTATTTCCAGAATACTTTTCAGATTTGTACAATAATATTGATTAAAAAAAATTGTAAATGCACTAGAAATAATTATTCAAATTGCGTACAGGAAATTATTATTGATAATCAATAGATGAATATTTCTTGTGTCTCATATTAAAAAAAAAATTAGAGTTAAATTTGACTCCCAAAACTAAAATTTATCATAAAATTGTTGCTTTATGGATGTTAAACGCCCTGAAGTTTTCTCAATTTCTTTATAGGTTAATTTTGAGCGTAAGAAATTTTTTAGAGAATAAAAAAAATCCAGAATGATTTCCACTATAGAGCTTCTGAAACTTTTTGTTTAATGAGATTTACTCCTTGATAAACTTAACATAGACGTCCATGACATTCTCCAAAAATTAAGCATATTAATGTCGTTTACAAAAAAATTAACGTTTACAAGGTTTCCAAAAATATTAGAAAAGATAAATATTCAAACGTTATTTTGTATCAGCGAAACCTCATTTGTTTACACAGATTATAAGGCTTTTTTTAAACTCACCCTGATAAACAATATACTAGTTTCATTATAACATTTTTCTTATTTATATAAATGTCATATTAAAATATACTTTTAAATTTACCTTTGCTCCTTGTCGCAATAATTCTTGAGCAACAGAAAAACCTATTCCACTTGCTCCTCCCGTCACAATTGCATATTTGTCTTTCACTTCCATTGTTTGCTAAAATTTTGTTATATATTACTTTCATTTTGTAAAAAATCAAGAAATTATATGCAATGATTTTTCGGGATATTCAATGTACGTAAATATGTAGCTGGGCAGGTAAATTCTATGGAATTTGTGTACATAGAATGATTCTATAGAATCACTACATGAGTTCTAGTCTACTTTCTATAAAATTTCTACATGAATTTCACAAAATTTTAAAAGTACCAAAAACATAAGGAAGAACCTCGGCCCGATGTCTATCATTCTCTGGACCACTCGTTATATTTCTCAGGTAGATCCTGGAAATAAATTTAATATCCAGCTGACTTCTAAACCACTTCTACGGGGAAGTTTGATCAGGAAGGACTCGCGATTTCTACGGCAACCTAAGTAGAAATTTCTTTTAACTTCAAACGTGGCTTTGGTAGCTTCCGGAAGTTGCACCAGGTCAACAACTCCGGTGGACTACAAAAATTTCCACCTGGAAGAAAGTGAACCATAAAATATTTTTTTTTTGCGCTTTGAATTCTTCTATTATTTTTTGAGAAATAGTGATTTGTTCATGGATTTTGCCATGGACTACAGAAAAATAACAGTTAAAAATAAAGATGAAAACTGTTATTAGACCAAGTTCATACTTGCCGAATGTTAGGGAAAGACAAAGTCATAAGTCTAACTATTCTGAATCGTTTTTAAAATTAAAATGATTTAAATATATAGGTTGAGAGAAAACATAACTATAACCTGCGATGATAAAGATTACAAACATATTATGACAAGCAACTATAATGTAATTTAAATTATCAAATAGATTCAGATGAAAATAATTTCTACTTATCTTTCACACGATTTAGAATAGTTAACCTCACGACTTTGACTTTCCTTAAGATTCGCTTAGTCTCAGCTTCATCAATTAACAGTTTCAATATTTATCTTCATCTGGCACTTTTCTGTAGTCCGTGAGAAAATCCATAAACAAATGTGCATTTCCTGAAAAGTAATAGAAGAATTCAAAGCGCAAAAAAATTATATGGTTAACCTGACATCACATTTAAAATATCAACAAAAACAACAAACGATAATTCCAAAAAACTGAAAGTGAAACTGAGGGTAAAGCGAAATAATAATTTCTGGAAGACTTCCTGTGAATTGTTACTGTAAGGACCTGACGCTTCAACCCATGCATAGGGACCATCTTGACTGAATTTGGAGTCAATTTTGGTGATCCTGGTTATCAGTTCCTAGAAGACATTCTGTATAATTTTATTTTCAACACCTGATGCATCAACTTATGCACAGGGACCACCTAGACTGAATTTGGAGTATATTTTGATGATCCTTGTTATTAGTTCCTAGGAGAAATTTTGTATAATTTTATTTTAAACACCAGATGCATCAACCCATGCACAGGGACCATCTAGACGGAATTTGGATTCTATTTTGATGATCCTGGTTATCTGTTTTGTCGAGTAGTAAATGAACATTATTTATCAGGCACTGAATTTACAAATCACTAGTTATATTAACTGAAACACAATGATTCGAATCTATAATATTTATTTTCATTCGCAAGATACACAACTGAATCGGTAGCGGTTTTGTTACAAGTGAAAAAGTGAAAGTTGACCTCTCTCGTTATCGCTTCCCGGCTCCCCCTCTTATCGTAGAAGAGGGGGAAAAAGGCAGGTAAGATAAGGCCTCGTTTATGTTCATAGCAACTACTTGCAATAAGATACAATCATATAACAACTTTCGTAGACTCGAGGAGCACCTAATTAGAATATCGATCAATACAATCCGTGCGACGATCCAACCTCTCCCTCGGTAATAGGATGATTAATACATCATTTCAATTTTATAACCGTCAAATTCCATCGTTTGTCTGTGCATGATCTTTTACATTAGAGTATCGATAGGTTAAAAGAAAAATACAAATGAACACTAGGTCACAGTTTTAGGCGTTGGCATTGTTTGTACCTATGGGTAAGGGTGCTAGTTTTGTTACGTTTCGTTTGAAGGTATTTTTGGCCGTCTTCACAGTGACAGCTCTTACGATTCCATACGAGCCAGTAAATACTTCGATGTTACTCCCCATTGGCCACTGCATTGGTGGAGTATTTTCTTCTTCGAGGAGAACAATGGATCCCATCTTTATTTGGTGTTCTCCGTTCTTCCACTTATAGCGAACGTTTAGTTTATTCAGATACTCCTTCTGCCACCTTTTCCAGAAGTGCTGACGCATCTTTTGTATGTGTAGCCATCATGCTGATGCGGGAGGTGATGCTAAAATGAGATCCACTTCCAGTAGATTTGTGAGAGAATCACTTATTATGAAATGATCAGGAGTTAGGGCAAGCATGCCGTTTGGATCGCAAGAAATAGGTGTGAGAGGGCGTGAATTTAGGATCGCTTCGACTTCGATGGCAAACGTATTAAGCTCTTCAAAGGTAAAAAGAACATCACCCATGACGCGTCTAAGATGATGTTGGAAGATCTTAACCGTGGCCTCCCATATTCCTCCAAAGTGAGGTGATAAAGGAGCAATGCATTTCCATTGAATCCCTTGATCACTAAGGAAGTGAGAGACCCTTTCATTGTGCATCTCAGATTGTAAGAGACCTTTAATATCACTTAGCTCATTATCTAGCTAGCATTGTCTAGCTGTAAACCGACATAGAGCAGCTAGGAAACCTACGGTGGGCATGTCACTAACCACTTCGAGATGCACTTCCTTAATGGTGAGGCAAATGAAGACCGCGACGTAAACCTTGATTCATGATCGATTACGGAATTTTTCTTCTTCCATGTAAAATGGACCACAGTAATCCACTCCAACGTTACTAAATGGACGAGCTTGAGTTATTCTAATGCTTGGCAAGTTTCCCATTACGTATTCAGCTGTCGACGAATTTACACGAAAGCATCTGATACATTTACGAATGACCCTTCGCACTTGACTTCGGCCATCGAGGGGCCAAAATCGTCGACGTAATGCATACAACGTTGTCTTTATCCCGGAGTGTTTGTTTTTCAAATGCTCGTTGAGAGTTTTTTAATCGGCCTCCCACCCTGATGATTCCGTTTCGATCGATAAAGGGATCAAGTGATGTTAATTTGCTCTTTTTGTTAACTCTTCTTCCCTTTTTAAAATCGTTTTTTTTTTTAGCCCTGGGAATTTATTTGATGATGGGATTTCGATTGTAGGCCAAGCGGATTCTTCACGGTTAAGCCAGCCTGGACTGAATCTCCGAAGATCATTTCAAATAAATTTTTCGGGCATTTGTCTTCTCGATAATGCATCAGCAGGGTTGTCATCTGTGCGCACGTGTCTCCAATTTTGAATTTTCGTTTTTTGTTGTATTTGAGAGACGCGATTTCCAATAAACGTTTCTAGACGATGAGGAGAATTACTTATCTAAAAGTAAACGATGGTTGAATCGGTCCAAAAAACGGTCTTTCGTATGGAAACATTAATCTCTTCGTGTACTGTTGAGTACAGTTTCGCAAGTAGTTGCGCGCCGCAGAGCTCCAAATGTGCGATGTTGATAGTTTTTAAGGGGGCTACTCCAGATTTGGCACAAAGTTAATGGCTCCATTCACAACTAGCTTCCTATTAAAGCGCGAGTCCCCAAGAAGTGTTATTTCCGAATGAAATTCCATCCATGTTTCGTGTATGTAATTCAGTAATTACTTATCCCAATCTACTTTCAACTCCCAGAGTTTTTGCATGATTATTTTTGAGGATAAAATGATTGGTCCAAGTAAGCCTAGAGGGTCAAAAAGATTGGCAATCTCAGAGAGTACCGTTCTTTTTGTGATTTTAGATTTTAGTAATGGAGAATGCACATATTAAGTTATACTGTCATTACTAGAGGTCCATGAAACACCCTGGGTCTTTAATTTTTTACTATCACTAAATTGAATTTTATTATTGATGCTAGTATCTGGCATTCCTCGTAAGAGATTTACGTCATTTTAGGCCCACTGACACATATTTAAACAACCGAGATTGAGGAGTTTCATCATGCTATTCCGTATTTGAACTGCTTCTTCAATAGTTTCCGCTCCTGTCATGAGATCATCCACATATAGATCTCTTTCAAGAATGACAGCTGCCTTCGGATCTCCATGACCTTCATCATTTATTAATTACTTAATAGCGCGTGTCACAAGATACGGGGAAGAACTTATTCCAAATGTGACCGTATTCAATTGAAAGGTTACAAGATTTATACCATCGCGTCGCCACAAAATTCTTTGAAACCTTCTGTCTTCGTCTCGAATCTCAAATTGTGTATACATTTTTTCAATGTCGCCTGTCAGTACATATTTGTGGAATCTGAATCGATGTTTGTGCGGTAATATGTCAGTTTTTGATGTGGGTCCTGCCATTAGTGTATCGTTTAATGAAAGACCGGATTCGGATTTTGCTGAACCACCGAAGACTACTCTAACCCTTTTTGTTGAACTACCTTCCTCAAATACAGCATTGTGTGGTAAATAGAAACCAAATTCCTCCTCATCCTGAATTGGCGACATAAGACTGAGTTTTAAATATTCTTCAATGATTTCCAAATATTGACTTCCCAGTTCGGGTTGATGTTTGAATCTTCGTTCGAGACTATTAACGCGTTTTAAGGCTACGGATAGTGATTCTCCTAACTTCTCATGATTTTCTCGAAAGGGCAGTGCTACATTGTATCGGCCTGAATGATTACGAGTTGTATGAATACGAAAATTCTCTTCACATGAAGTCTCCTCAAGAGAAAGGTGAATTTGACCGAAACCCTCTTCTAATTCCCAAAATTTAGAAATTTCAGATCTTAGCTCGGCATAATTGCATTTTACCGTGCGTGATGCGGTGAGGGATGGGGAATCGAAATTTCCGCCTATAATCCAACCTAGTTCAGTCTTTTGTAAAATTAAATCGCTACCCTGTTTCGATAATGATTTTACTTACGCAAAAACTGGATAACGATGGTCCAGATCCAAGAAGCATATCCACTTTTGATGGTAAATGAAACGTTGGATCAACGAGTTGGATATTTGAAGGTATTTTCATCGCATCCCGAGGAATAATATCATTCGGTACTAATTCAGTCATCAGCTATCTGTGGGATTGTGAGAAAGCTGAGTGTTTTTTCATAACTGCTATGTAAATAACGAATTGTTATTTTGACTACAGATTTAGCGACTGTTGTTAGGTTATTTAATGCACCCACAGAAACAGAACATCTCTTCTTTGGCAATCGTAGTTCCATAGCTAAGTTCTCCGTTATGAAATTAGCAGATGAACATATGTCAAGAAAAGCTCGGCATCGTATAGGCCGTCTGTCTTAATCCAATGAATAAATCACTGCGCTTGTCATCAATTGTCTCATCGGGTACAATTTGGGTAAAGTCAGGCGTCTTGTGCAACTTGAATTCTTTCCGGAGAAAGAGAATTTTATATTGAGGTTCGCGCTGAGATAAACGAGTGGCTGTTCTGTATAGAAATTCTAACATATCGTCGAGTTTAGGGAATTCGTGTCGTTTTAGGGTTTCCTCCCATTTTTCTATTGCCATTTTCTGCAATTTTTCTTCAATATTTTGAACAAGAATTTCTCCTGAGATCTTTACGCCCAATGAGACTAATGATAACATGTGTTGTTGTGTGTCATCAATTAGCTTTATTAAACCTTCGGAGGTTTGCTTTTCTTGGACTGGTGGACGCAGGATTAAAATAAGATGTCGAGAAATAATTAAACGTTTGTCTTGGTATGTTTTTTCTAAGAATTGCCACGCACGATTATAATTTTCTTCAGTTATTGAAAAAACTGATGTTTTTGTGGTGCATCATCCTTAAGGGCTGATTTTAAATATTGAAGTTTTTCTACATCTGTTAAATCAGTTTGATTATGTATTAAGGATGTAAATGAATCCCTGAAAGCAAGCCATTCTTCATAACGACCGCTAAAGGTCGGTAACGCAGCCTGTTGCAACTTTACCCTGCGCTTTGCCTACTGAACGTCTAAAGTATGAAGTATTGTATCTGTAGATTGATTTAACGATTGTGTTAATGCTCAAAGGTGTTGACCGTCTGCCACAATTTCAAGATAATCATCTTGAATGGTATAACGGTCGAGGACAAGATCAATGTGGGGGGTCTCTGCGTCCAACAATTCGATTTGATCCTGTATATCATCAAACTTTTCAAAGGCACTGTTTAATCTTTGCAAATGTAAATCTAGCCTTTTGTATTCGGTTCTTCTTCACGATATTTGGCCAAGAATTTTTTTAAATTGGTTATTTGACCCTTGATGGTGCTCTTCTTTTTGTTTAGAATAACATCGTTTCCGATAAAAGGAAATAAATATGCAGTTTTGGAACAAGCTCACCCTTTTATACTATAGATTCTGAAATCTGAAACCGCCTACTAAAGATGAAAAATGCCTCACAAACTTCCATTCATCGAGACTACATTCTGACGTAGGGAATTATTGATAATCCGGCTCGAGGGACCATGTTTTGTCGAGTAGTAAATGAACATTATTTATCAGACACTGAATTTACAAATCACTAGTTATATTAAATGAAGCACAATGATTCAAATCTATAATATTTATTTTAATTCGCAAGATACACAACTGAAATCGGTAGCGGTTTTGTTACAAGTGAAAAAGTGAAAGTTGACCTCTCTCGTTATCGCTGCCCGGCTCCCTCACTTATCGTGGAAGAGGGGGGGAAAAGGCAGGTAAAACAAGGCCTCGTTCATGGTCTTAGCAACTACTTGCAATAAGATACAATCATATAACAACTTTCGTAGACTCGAGGAGCACCTAATTAGAATATCGATCAATACAATCCGTGCGACGATCCATTATCAGTCCCCAGGAAGACATTCTGTAGAATTATATTTTAAACACCTGATGCATTAACCCATGCAGAGGGACCATCTAGACTGAATTTGGAGCCAATTTTGATGATGCTTGTTATTAGTTCCTCGGAGATATTCTGTAGAATCATATTCTGAACACCTGATGCGACATCTGATGCACGGGAACCATCTAGACTGAATTTGAAGTCGATTTTGATGATCCTGGTTATCAGTTCCTAGAAGACGTTCTGTATCATTTCATTTGAAACACCTGATGCATCAACACATGCACAGGGACCATCTAGACTCAATTTGAAGTCAATTTTAGTGATCTTGGGTATCAGTTCCTAGGAGACATTCTATAGAATTATATTTTAAACACCTGATGCATCAACCCATGCACAATAGGGTGTCCTAAAAAAACGCAATGTTCTTTTTTGTTGATGACACACCCCCTAAGATTGTTGTATTTGGTAAAAAAATAAATGCATATCTTTCTTTTCTTTTTAAAATAATTTTAAACCGTGGTCCCGTAGCCTTGAAGTGTCCCAAAATGATTGAAACGATTAATTATTGTTAATTTTCGTAAATATAATAATTGTTTGCTAGGGAATCCAACTGTTGGTACCATACGCTCAGGAAAAAAAGGTGACCCAATTAGACCAAAAATACTACCCCTTGCTTCAAAAACTACCATTTATAGAGTTTGAAATATCATATCTTGAATTTTAATGAATGTATGCGTTATTTATTGGATTTCTTGGTACGTCAATGACTTAACATTATACAGGAAAACGGCCAATATAATAACCCTATATAACCCTTATAATGAAAAGAGGATCCTTCTTAACTTCAATAACATGCTGAACTGACGAAATTAAATAAAAATATAGCGGCTTTTTCCAATCACTAGATATATATCGTTTTCATACTTAACTTTCATTTGAGACGTGAAAAAATTGCGAATCGTACCTGTAGTTGAATGTTTATTGAATATGCGATTAGTACTTACTTCTCAGCTGACAGTATTTCGAGAAATCTATTAAGTTAACCATAAAAATGAGCGATCCTGATAAAAATAAAATTAAAATATCCTCAAGAGAGAATATTAAGGGAAACAAGCTACTCTCAAATGAAGATGTTCTGAGCATGGTTCAGTACCATCTGTCTTCAGGAAAACCCATGTATAAAAGTGCCACGTAAGTATAGTTTGTGCGAAACAATGTTAAATAAGCAACGAAACATCTACGTATTGTAAATAATTGACGTCGATATCTAGATGTGTTGTCGATCAAGCAATAGGGTTCTGGGATAAGGCGAAAATTCATGTGCGAGAAAAACATCGTTGTGTTAAAAAATGGATTGAACTACATAAAACCTGGAAAGACCTTAACAAGAAAAGCGGGTGCAGGTCAAGTGATTTCCAAGGAAAAATAACGAACTTCCGCGATAATTGGGATAACCTTTTCGACATACCTCACGGTGACGCTCTTTCACGGATTAAGGTAGAAAAAACGAGGCCATTTTTAATTTCACAAAAAGAAAAGGGTCGTAATGGAGTTATAGTGTTGGATTGAAGCGCAAGGTATCTTCTGATATATCCTTTCCTCATTCCGCACATTCATTAATTTCTTGAGTGTCATTTGAAGATAACAGTGATAATGAAATAAAGTATGACGATAAAGAAAATGATGATTTCAATGTACATCGTGTCAAGTACAGCAGAGAGTTTAGGGCACAACATAGGTAACTTAAAATATTAGTTTTCTAAAATATAGTTCAATACATAATATATTTTCAAGAAAGCTTCATCATAAATTGTTTTTAGATGATTTGAATTTAAGTAAAAGCACCATAGCAAAAGTTAGAAACGAGGAACGATTGAAGTATTGTATTTGTATTGTATTTATTCAAGAAAGTCCCTAGGGCTAAATAGCCCTCTAAGGAACAGGATATTACAGGGTCATTACAAATTTG